>CAUYLG010073169.1:0-85078 GCA_963573385.1 Cacajao melanocephalus
ATTATATCAAAATGATATAGGCCATTTTGGAAAACACTGACCCCTCTATGTTAATACTAGAGCTAGAAATGACTTGAAGGTGTTATTTGCGTCCGATAGTACTGACTATTAGATGCATTTGAGAAAGAGATCTTCCAAACAAGCTTTGTGTAAGCAACACGGCTGTTTATTCACCTGGGTGCAGGTGGGCTAAGGCCGACAAGGGCATTAGCAAAGGGCAGTGGGATAGGATTTGGTCTTATAGGTTTGGGTAGTTATTTGGGGGGCAAGGGTGTTGCAGAGTAAGTTCAGTTCCAGTGGTGGGGGGTAGGGGCAAGGAGTATACAAGTTTAGTTACAATGGCAGGGTTGGGTGAGAGGTATTTACATTATCATAAGAACAGTTAAGATGGCAGGCTTGGGTGAGGGGCTCATGGGAAGCTCCATTGGGCCATCAGGGACAATAGTGAACACAGGCAGGGGCTGGGAGACTTCAGCTGAGGCAAGCAGGACTTCAGACTTTCAGGCTCCGGGCTTGCATATGGAGACCTGACATACCTGTGTTTTTATATATAGAAAGAATTAGAGAACAGGGGGTAATAACAGGTTTTAGGGGGTGGGGGCAAAGTTTCTCAAGGCTTCTTCCAGTGGTATTGGGGGTGGAGTGAAAACCTAAAAATGGGAAAGAATTTAGACTGCTGGGAGATTTTGGGGAAAGGGGTAATATTGTGGGGTTGTTAGAAGGAGCATTTGTTGTATTGACTGGTTACTGCTTGTATATGATTTTGTAGGAATTGAGAGATTAATTGGAAAAACACAGGGTTTAAATAAGAGAAGGAGAAAGATAGTATTAGAGAAAGTTAACTGTGGAGGGAGAGCTTTGGTTTTTGTGGTGTATGAGGAAGCGTGTGGTATATATAAGCAACCACTTACTTTTATTAACAAGATTGGGTTTGAGCAGAGAATGGGAGCCAGATTAAGAGTGAAATATTAGCTGTAATTGCCTGGAGGAACTGTGCAAACCGGCAACTTAAACAAAAGCAGGGCATGTGAAAGTAAATGAGGACAGTGAATTTGAGCACAGTCAGACAGAAAATAATAGAAACAGACTTTTTGAGGTGTGGCATAAGTAGCAGGGGCAACTGCATGAAGGTGGAAAAGGCGAGGGGCTGAAAGTAAGTGTGTGAGGTGTAAAGAGAAAACTTTGGAGGTTGTGAGAGCTAGAGGGTAAATGGGGCATAGCCTGTGATTTTGAGGGATTTTAAGAGTATCAGGGCGGCAGCTGCTGCTGTGCATTGTCATGAGGGCCAGCCCAGGACTGTCAGGCTAAGTTGTTTGGATAAAAAGGCTACAGGACATAGGCCTGGCTCCTATGTGAGAATTCTGACCACACAGCCCTGGATTTTAGCAGTATATAATGAAAAAGTGTTGAGATAGGTTGGGGAGAGCTAGGGAGGGAGCAGTTTTTAGAGCTGTTTTTTAAGGAGTGAAAGGAGGAGTGAGGAAAGGATTTAGGATTAATAGGGTTGGATAAGTTTTCTTTAGTGAATTTATACAATGGCTTAGTTAGAATAGCAAAACCTGGTATCCAGAGGTAAAAGTAGCAACCACACCCAGGAAGGAGAGAAGCTGTTGTTTGGTGGTTGGGGTTGGGGTTTGGGAAATTAACTGGATATGGTTGGCAGGGAGAGCGCGTGTATGCTGGTGAAAGATTATAACAGATGGGGACGAAATGTGGCCTTTGGAAGGGGATACATGAAACCCTTTGAGTAGAGATGCTGAAGAAGCAGGAGGGTGAATTAAAAGGCCATGTTGCAATAGGCAGGTGATAACAGGCTTTACTTTTAAAGCCTGTGTGGGATGCGATAATGGGGCTGGGCAAGGTAAGGGTGGTTAGGTTTTAAGGGGATGACGAGGACTGAGTGACTTGTAGCAACGGATGGGAAGGCAGTGTTTTACACCCTAGGATTAAGGTTGGGGAACATAAGGGGACCTACTGAGGGAGGTACCGGTTTAGAAAGGAGGGCAGCAATGAGGTGTGGCTGTAGCCCAGGAATAGTCAAGGAGGCAGACAATTTTGCTAGGATATCTCAGCCTGACAGGGGAACTGGACCAGTGGGGATGATTAGGAAAGAATGTGGAAAGAAGTGCTGGCCTGATTGACAACAGACTTGGGGAGTTTTGAGAAGCGTGGAGGCCTTGCCGTCAATTCCCATAATGGTTACGGAGACCAAGGAGACAGGTGCTTGAAAAGAAGGCAGCGTGGAGTGGGCGGTCCGTGTTAATTAAGAAGGGGATGGACTTAGCCTCCGCGGTAAGAGTTACCCGAAGTTTGGCGTCTGTGGTGGTCCAGGAGGCAGCGTTCGTCTTTAGTTGCCAGGACTAGGATTGGAGGTTTAGGAGCTCTGGGAGCAGCCACGTGAGTCGGACAGTTAACTTTTTGTGGGGACCCCACACAGACGGGGCAGGGCTTAGGAGAAATCCCAGGCTGCGGGCATTTCTTGGCCCAGTGGTCAGGTTTCTGACACTTGAAGCAAGGTCCAGGAGAGGTGGCTGGACGCGTTGCAGTCTGGGTGCTTTGAAGCCTTTGTGAGCCAGTGGTGTGGCTGGGGTTTGTTTTATGGAAAAGGCAAGCACTTGTAGTTCTGAGATGCGCTGCCGCTTGGTTGCCTCCTCCCTGTTGCTAAACACCTTGAAGGCAAGGTTGACTAATTCCTGTTACAGGGTTTGAGGGCCTGCATCTAACTTGTGGAGCTTTTTTCCTAATATCAGGGGCAGACTGTGTAATAAAGTGCATATTTAGGATGACACGGCCTTCTGGCCCTTCTGGGTCTAGTGCAGTGAAGCACCTAAGGGTAGAACAAGTGATTATGCCACCTTTGCACCGTCAGGGTACCGCGGCCATTAATCATGTGTCACTGGGCAGGCAGTGCCTCTAATACTGGTAATGCTAGAGGTGATGCTTTTGGTAAACAGGCTGGGGTAAAGTTTTCCGAGTTCCTTTTACTTCTTTAAATCTTTCCTGGAGGCATACCTGTGTTGGGTTAACAGTTTGGATAATAAATTAATTAAGGTGTAGAACATAATGATTGGGCTGTTAACTAACAGTACTCAGGCAGGTCATGTATTGGGCGGGGTTTTCATCCTTGCCCTGGGTAGTTTCTTTAAGCTCATCATAATTGACAGATTTGTAAGCTGCCTGTTAAAGTCCTTCAACTAAGCAAGAGATAATGTAGTAACGCCTGGCAAGATCAGGCGAGCCCACCTGGTATTGCCATTGGGGTTCCTCCTTGGGTACTGACGCCCTCTTGAAGGACTGGCTCGTGGCATCTGCAGACATCAGCATAAGATTGAGAAAAAACCATCTCGTTCATCTGGTGAAAGAGTGGAAGTTAGGATGACATTTAAGTCATTCCAGGTCAAATTTCAGGATTGAGTTGGATATTAGAACTCTTGGATATATTTAGTAGAGGCTGATGAAAAGGATCCTAAGCGCTGATTTATTTGGGACAGATCAGATAAAGAAAAAGGAACATGAACCCTGACTATGCCTTTGGCTCCAGCCACCTCTCGAAGGGGAAACTGTTGGGCTGGGGAGGGGGAGCTAGTTTTTAGACTGAATTGTGCCCCAGAGTGGGTGTGCGAAGGAGAAGTGACAGAGGAGGCATGGGGAGGGGGGGAGAGGGGGATAGGGAGGGCAGGAACAGCCTGAGGGAGAGTCTGAGAAGGAAGGGGAAGGTCAGAAGGGTCTATGGAGAAGGCAGACACTGCACTGGTGGCAGGGGCAGGGGGCACAGATGGTAGAGAAAGAAGGAAAATTTGAGAGGGATCACATTGGGAACAGAGGCTGGGAATGCATTTGAGTGTAAAAAATGCCTGGATGTAGGGTATTTCAGACCATTTGCCCATTTTGTGACAAAAATTGTCTAAATCTTGTAAAACAGAGAGGTTGAAAGTGCCATATGTTGGCCAATTGGAGCTGTTGTTTAACTTGTATTTTGGCCATGCAGTGTTAAAGAAGAAGATGAGACTTTTGGGTTAGGTCAAGAGACAGCTGAAAAGGCTTGAGGTTTTTTAGAACGCAGGTCAGTGGAAAGGAGGGAGGGATAGAGGACTGAAGATTGCCCATGGTTCTGGAAAGGCAGCAGAGACAAGGAAAATGGGCGTGCAACCCAGCCGCTCAAAAGGTGTCTCTAGTTGAGCCTGGATTGAACCTCATTGTTGGTGGGTGGTCAAAGAGAGCATCCTCTACATTGACCTGCCACCAATATTGGCCATGAGCCTGGTGGGTGAGTGAGTAGGGTGATCATCTCCACGATAGTCAAACCTCTGGGGAAACTGGGTCCCCAGATCAGTGACCTATGTAGGATTTTCTGGTCATGAACCTGACGGAAGAACTTGATTTACCTGATTTTCCTTGTCCTTGTGGTGAAAAAAGGACAAAACTGAAAGAAGGAAGTGGAAAGGAAAAAACAAAATGATGGGAAAGCAACAAGAGAGACTGCTTACCAAAATAGCCGGTGGTGTGCGTCTGTGGGCTGGTCTGATGACTCCAGGTCGGTAGCTAGATCTCTTTATGAAAGTTGGAACAGACGGCTAATCTCCTGTGGGAGTTCCCCTGTCCCTGGTTTCCGGCACCAAATGTTGATGAACATGCGCTTTGAATGAAGAGACCTTTCAAACAGGCTTTGTGTGAGCAACATGGCTGTTTATTCACCTGGGTGCAGGTGGGCTAAGGCGGAAAAGGGCATTAGCAAAGGGCAGTGGGATAGGAGTTGGTCTTACAGGTTTGGGTAGTTTTTTGAGGGGCGGGGGTGTTGCAGAGTAAGTTCAGTTCCAGTGGTGGGGTGTAGGGGCAAGGAGTATATAAGTTTAGTTACAATGGCAGGGTTGGGTGAGAGGTATTTACATTATCATAAGAACAGTTAAGATGGCAGGGTTGGATGAGGGGCTTGTGGGAAGCTCTGTTGGGCGATCAGGGACAATGGCAAACGCAGGCAGGGGCTGGGAGACTTCAGCTGAGGCAAGCAGGACTTCAGACTTTCAGGCTCCGGGCTTGCATATGGAGACCTGACAGTTCTGAACTCTGGGGACTTCTTCCAGTTTTCTGATTTCTAGGTTCTTTCTGATAGGATAGCCAATCTATGCTTTATTTTAGGCTGTGTATTTGTTAGATCCATGCATCTCTTCTCACCACAACCTCCATAGTTCTTGAGAGTGCCTTTAGGTTTAAATCTCTCCATGTTCTGGTGCAAATGAAGTCAGTTCTTTTGCAAATAAATGAGAATCCATCTGTTTTCCAGTTTGCTGACAAAATCTCTGGGCCAAGGTCTTAAGCTAACAGTGGCAAACATTTCTCTGAGTCAGGACACTCCTGTTTTCTCTGAGCCAAGTGCTTGATGGAGGGATGCAGATAGCTTAGAGATGGAAGTGGAGAATATAGAAGAGCAAGGAGGAACCCTGTGGTACTGCCTTAGAATTACAACTATCAGAGTAAACATCACACACACACACACACACACACACACACACACACACCCTCTTACATATAACAAAAGGTCAATTTTTGAGGGTTTCTGGCTTTTCTTTTGTTTCAGAAGCTTTAGTAAGAAGAGCTTCTATGTAGTTTTAATAGTTGGGCCAATAATATATAAGGCTGGATTACTTAACAAATTTTACATTAAGTCAGAGACAAATGTTCATCCTCTCATCAAGCAATTGACTTTTCTTTGCCATGAGGATGTATACAAATGTGTTTCCTTACATGCACAGATAGCCAGATTAAAAAAAAATTAAATGTATTAAACTCTTAGCTTTAAGAGGGTACAAATTGCATCTTCTTCCTGTCAGCTTTTAAATATCAATTGAGTATAATTTCAAAGTTAAATATAAGTTTAATTATGGAGAAGTTATAATATTTTCTGGATATGAATCTTGATTTGACATATTTTTTCACTGCAGTGATGAACCATTGACACAATTTGTGGCAGAAAGCAGTGAAAAATGAAAAGTAAATTACATTAAAATGAAAGGTTTTTAAAAAATCTATTGTGGGTGTAGCTTTAGCCTATTGTCCTTGTGTGAAAAATGAAGGTTACCACTTCTTTCTTTTAGAAATATTTTCAAATACTTGAGAGAGAAGGGGGGAGGGAGAGAGAGAGAGAGAGAGTCATGAGCCAAACACAATTTTTTTTGTATAAATTGTTTGAGGTAATACAGGGAACTTAAATCTAATAACTTGATTTTTTGTATGATACAGATCATGTAAAATAGGTGCCTCAAAATGCTGTATGATACATAATATTATATTCCTCAATTTTAAATAGCAAATAATCCACATAGTATGTTAATTATATAGAAAATGTAAACATACTGCATTTGTCCTTAAGTTCATTTATGCTCAAATGTCTCTGTATGTCAAACGTATTAACAATAATTATTTTTAACACTTACCATATTTATTGCTTAGAGGAATTACCTTACTCCTTAATCATACTCCAGAAATATTTTGAGTTTGGACTTGGAGGAGCAAAGTTCTGTCCCAGGGAAGACTTCAGAAGCCTCTGAAATATGAGAGAAGAAAACTAAAGTTGTTCAGTAGTATTTCCATCATTAAACCTTTAAAAATGTCAGTCAAAATCCAGTTATTATTTCTGAAGCTGAAAAGACACAGTGCAGCAAATTCCCCATAGTACATATTCTAAACTTTGCCATTCAGGGGAACTGTTTGAACACCCATATTTTGTGCCTCACTTCCTTCCCTTCCCTGAGTTTTTACTCTTTTATTTCTATTGGTAGCTTTTAAACGGATCCTCCCCGCTTTGAATAATTCACCACGTAAATAAAAGTAACATCAAAGAGTCCCAGACTT
Source organism: Cacajao melanocephalus (assembly GCA_963573385.1). Classification (NCBI taxonomy): domain Eukaryota; kingdom Metazoa; phylum Chordata; class Mammalia; order Primates; family Pitheciidae; genus Cacajao; species Cacajao melanocephalus. The sequence goes on from CAUYLG010073169.1 coordinate 6,850, forward strand.
GATGCACTCCATTCCAGGATGGGCTCCCACAGGTTGATCTGAAGGAGACTGAAGAATTAATCACCCAGGATAGAAGCCTCAAGCTTTTCATATGTTTAATGCTCAAGTCACTTTCACAAAAAATGCTCTCCTTCCCTTTTGTTTTTGTGTTTAGTTTTCTAAACACTGTCATTCTGTTTCCGCTTCAGCTCCAGATCCCCAGGATGTCTTGGCACCAAACACATGTAAAACAGATAAACACCTTCTTGCACACTCTAACAAGTGCAGCAATTAGTCTCTGAGCACAGCTTGCTCTCCACCACAGCAACTCATTTGGTGCTGTTTGTTATCACAGGAAAACAACTTTGAATCAGCAACATTTGTTTGATTCCCCAGTTTTTACCCCTGTTGGCATGGCGGCTTCTGTGTATCTTTTTCATATAATAAGTTTTGCACCTCTAAGAAATGAGCTGCACCCAGCATACAGCACTTGACTCCTGTATGTCACCTTGTCGCAATCTCTGGAAACTTTCAGCTCTGGATGATCTTCTCTCCATATGGGCTGTAATAACTACTCGCCACGGTGTGAATTGTAGATGATTTCAGTCCGGACATTTTCTTCTTTCCTTTTGTTACATAATAGTAGAAATTTAAAATAGCATTAATAATCCTTTTTACATATTTATAAACAGCCCATATTCCAAGGTACCAAATGTCCTTTGTTACGTACTCAAGGAGGTATATGTAGTAGGTTAGAGGACACTTTTATTCTATTTTCTTGATGGTACAGAGAGGCTAAAGGTTTTCTCTGAGTTGTTGCAGAAATTGTAAAGTTGGATGTAAAGCCCTTATAGGGTGTCTGTTTTATGTATTTCCTTACTTTCCCCAATTATTTCAGAAGTACTGGATTTTTGAAGAGAGTATGGGGGGCTAAAATATGTTGAAATTTGTCTTCTGGCCTGAAGCGTGGTACGGGAAGTTATGAACAACAGTGCCTGTTTTCATCAGTGATACATAATAAACCATATTTTATTGCATAAATTAGTATTATTGTTATTGGTGGCAAATTTGTGTGGGTCTGCAGCAACCTCACTTCCTGCCTCCTCAGAAGAAATAATTTGACTAATGAGGGCATAAGGCAGAAGGACAGATCCAGGCAGGTTTTAGAGCAGAAGTGATAGTTCACTAAAAAGCTTCAGAGCAGGAATGAAAGGAAGTAAAATGCACTTGGAGGAGGGCCAAGGTAGGCTTGAGAGATCAGGTGCACAGTTAGACCTTCTGACTTGGGGTTTTATACTTGGGCATACCTCTCGGGTCTTACATTTTTTCTCCCCTGATTCTTCCCTTAGGGTGGGCTGTCTGCACTTGCAGTGGCCTGCCAGCACTTAGGAAGGGAGTAGGTGCGGTGTGTTTACTGGAGTTTTACGCATGTTTACTTGAGGCATTCTTCCCTAGTATTCCTAGAGATCGTCATAGAACAGTTCAACTCTGCCATTTTGCCTCTTAATGCGCTTGAGCCCACTTGCCCAACTCCTGAGATCTCATTTGGACACTGCTGATCACCAGTTTCAGGTTTTTTTCTATCTATTGGGAGCCTGCCTTTCCCTTGTGCCAGTTGCCACCAATTATTATTTTAGAGAGGCAGTTCAATAACTGCCTAACCATCACTTGATGGTCACCTAACATTCCTGGTGGGGGTGGGAGGGGACCTCTCCTTCCCTGCTCATGCCTGACTAGTTACCTACTGTAATATTATTTGGAAGCTGAATCAAGTGTTTCAAGCTGCACTAAAAGTTGCCATTGAGCTCTGTTTCAGGGCACCAACTTCTATCATTTCTCAACATTGTAAGTCAAATTTCCTAGATCCTTTCTTTAGTAATACAATGTACCAATAAATAAACTAAAATTGTCACGCAGTTCTAGTCCCAGTTCTGTGGCTAAGTGTGTGACTTGCTAAGCTGACCAACATCTCTGGGATTGAGTACATGATTGGTTAAACAAAATGGTTAAACTTAGTGGTTTTCTAATCCCTTTTACAGTTCTGAAATTCCACAGTGTTTATTCCTGCTGAATAATTCTTGCACTTGACATATTTGATTGTAAGTGATGCCACAAGGAACTCTGCTTGATTATTCTGGTAAATTATATACAAAGTTAGCTCTTTATACATTTAAGAAATATTTACTGCAACTCTGCTATATGTTACACATCATGCTAAGAGCTAGGTAAAGTGAGTGCACTAAATGAGATACATATTCTTCTACCTTTAGATAAGTTATGTTCTAGTGTATGTGACAAGTACTCAGAAAAATAATTATACATTGTGATAAGTGTTAAAAAGAAAATAACAAAGTGAGACTGAGAAAAGTGGGGATGGATGGAGGTATGTTAGATAAGGTATTAGGGGCAGCTTTGCAGATTTTGGTTGCTTTGGATATCGCAGTCACTGGAAAAACCACACTGACTATTTCTGCTTGTACTGTTGCATTCTTTTGAGAGGAGAGGATAGTGATATGGGAGGAATATGAGGTTTGATTTCAGAAAAGGTTAGTGAAAACATGTTTTTGCTTTGTGCTTACCACACAAGGTGTCTTGGACAAATTTGTTATTTTTGCTGGACTTGTTTCCTTCTCTGTTATAATGCTTATTACACCTGCTCAACAAGCTGCTAAGAGGTATAACAGTTATTATCAAAATGCCAAGACAAGTATTTAATGCTGATAGGACTGCATTTGATAACAGCACTTAGCAGATCCCTATTGGTTCTGTATATAGCAAAAGCTAGAGTTCTTTGACATAACCAGTTTAGCCTATGATAATATTAGAATGTCTGCATCTATAAATATATAAGCCAGACTTAGGCTTTCAAAGATGCTGATGAAGATCTACAGCCATTTTTGCTTTGAAAAGAACAGACTGATTTTTGTGGTAACTATTATGAAGTCAAATCTATAAACTTGTGAGAATATGCAATGGAGCTAGTTAGCTATATAGTCTTGGTTTCATCCTGGTGGGTTCAGCATTCTCTAAACACACACCAGTGTTTCAGCTGCCGTGCTGTTAAGCAGTGTTATTAGTTTTAGGATGTTAGACAAATACCTATCAAACACTATGTACAAAGGATTGCATAACAAATATCTGACTTCAAAGATGATAGAAAACTAGAAAGTAGGGGCCCAACACTTAAAGACAGATGAGTACATCTTATAGGTTGGAGGTATTTATCTAATTGTCTTAAGCAAATGTTCATTATGGCAATCAGTCTACACATTGGTACTCAGCTGTGCCTTTAGTGATATTTTCTTCTATTCATCCTTCTTTATTCCCAGTACAATCATTCTAAGTTAATGTTCTTTTGGTGTTAAGAGGTCAAAAGAGGTATTCTACCCAATGCTCTGAAATATGCAAAAATACTGTTTACATTTTCTAAAGCATGCTTGAGAGATTTTAACATCTACTGTTTTTTTTAAGGTCTCTGTTACACACAGACACTAAATCCTAGCCCTATATATTACTGTAGAATATCTTTAAAAGACTGATGAAATGACAGAGGATTGAATCAGCTGTGTACCAGGAATTATGCTAATTTTTTACATTACTTTTTAATTTTAAACATTTTCTTGTATCCAAGAATTACTTTCCCAATATTTGATTACTTGTATTTATTATTTTTAATTGACACAATAATTGTACATATTTATGTGGTACAGAGTAATATTTCAATGCATGTATACAAGGTATAATGATCAAATCACGGTAAGTAGAATATCCATCCCTCAAACATTTATTGTTTCTTTGTATAGAAACCCAAAATACCCTATTATAGTTATTTGAAAATATGCAATAAATTACTGTTAACTATAGTTACCCTACAGTGCTATAGAACAATTGTAAAACAGTATAATTTAATTCTCCTCTCTAGCTATAATTTTGTTGGATTACTTTTTCTGACAAAATGCTTTCCTTCCTAGAGAAAAGCTAAGATGTTATCATTTCTTGGAAAGTAGAGGGGTGAAGAAGGGATTGAAGAGACACAAAAGGAAATTGTTTTTGTAGATAAAATATCCACTGAGATTCTACCACCCTAAATTTAGACATGGAACATTAAAGATCTCTCAGGCCAAAATAGATGACATATATATCTGATTTGTACTAGTTTTTAGTATGGCCATACCAGTCAGCTGTCATTTTTTTTTTGGTCAAATAAAAGCATAAATAAATGTTGCTACCATTTATTGAGCACCAACTATCTTCCAGCTATGTAGCTGTGACTTTTTCAGAGGGATAGAAAATTTTCCTTATTCAAGTGAGAAAATTTTGTTTATATAGCAGAGACACTAGGAATAATCAAGCTTGCACAACATAGTACAGAAATACAATTAATAAATTAAGATACTTAATTCAAGTTATATAAAATTACGTTAAATCTTTGCAGATTCAGGAATGGGGAGAGCAGATGTTACAAGAGGAAAAAATATCTTGATAAAACTCTATTTTTAACACCCTTGAGGCATTTCCTTGGCTTGTGTAAAACTGTACTTCTCTGGTTCTTATTTCTTTCTGACTGTAAATTGCTTACCTTAGATTTTGACTGCTCTTATTTCTAATACTTCTGCCAACTCTGTATATCCTCCCAATTATACTGCAAGGTGACCCAACCTATCTTATGTCTTTAGTTATCATTACATATCTGGTATTTTGAAGCTGCTTTCCCTGTTCTTGGTCATCACTTGTGCTAGTGTTCTTTGCTTTTAAACTGTCTTCAGAATACGTCAGCAGATACTGTGGCAGCTTCTCAAATACAGTACGTCCTAAGCTAAGTATGTCATTCCTACATGTTCCCAGTCTCCCAGTAAAAGTGTTCTTTTTCTCAGTTTCTCTACTTTTGTCTCTGATTCATAAAGTTTTATCTTATTTGTCAGTCTGGAACATTCAAAGTCACTTTGGTGTCTTTTCTTCCTGTTCTTTATGAAATCTGTTCCTAGGTTCTACTATATTTTTCCTATCAATTACAACTTCAATTGACCCATTTCTTTCTTCTTCTCAATCCACAACTTAGAGCTTTGAAATCTATTTCCAAATTATTTTTCAGCGAGCGCTCTTTTCTTTCCTTGTTCTGTTTCTTAACAAACTCTTCTTTTTTCTCTAAGTGTATGTATATATATTCATCTTCCCAACTCACTTAATTCTACATTCTTTTCTGATGATTTTCATCCATCTAAATCTCTGCTTTCTGTAACTAAATCCTGAATCTTTGATGTGAGACTATATAGTTAATCCCTTATTAAGTCCTTATTTAAATGTTGTATTTTCAGATAAACTATAATCTCCATGAAGTGAGGACTGTTGTTCTTTCATATCCCTTTGATATAAAGAGAAGCATTAGGATGTGGTAGCTGCTAATCAAACATTTATGAGTTGACCAAAGGACTTTCTCAAGACTGTGAAGAAAAAGTAAGAACTTTAATCGCACCTCATCATTAGTCCTCACTTTGATTCAACGTGGTGTATAGTTAAAAACATAAATTTTGGAATGAGGTAGATCTCAGAATTTGTATTTTGACCCTACTACTTGGCCAAAGGAGTTAAATGTTTTAAGCCTAAATTTTTTATTTGTGAAATGAGGATAATTGTATCAATCTCCTACTGTTGTTGCAAGGACTAAATGAGGTAATAATATAAAATTGCTAACCAACATTCGCACATCACTAATACTATAACTGAATAATTTAAATGGGTATTTAATTTAATGCCTACAATATTCTTTTGCAGAACACTGAGGCATGGGGCTATTCTTTTGATTTTACAAAGAAACTGAAGTTTAGAGATAAAGTGACTTGCTCAAGATCATAAAGTTCACAAGTAGTGGGCTAAGATTTGAACCTACCATTGAGTTCACAATTTATGTTCCCAATCAGGAAACTGTAATATATGTTAGTATTGAACATAATTTACAGCTCACATTGAGTTTCACTATATGATAACAGTTTTATTACCATGAAGAATGTGTTTGCTTGACATTTGATCTCTTGCTAATGAATGAATGAAGGAATGAACACATTGTAGTTTGTCTTTCTATTATTATCACAGACATTTAGAAACTATACTACTGCTTAGCAAGATTTTTCTTTTCTAGTATTCTTCAGTAAATGAGGCAATTAGGAAATTCCTCATTATCAGTCCTATGTTCAAATATTAAGTCAAACATACCCTTATTAAGTCAAACATACCCTTATCTAACAACATAGCATTAAGACTAAGTATCCCATATGTTCATTTGGTTTCTCAAATAGTCAATACTTAAACTGTAGTATCTAAGTCTTAGTTATAGAATTAACTAATGTTGTAACTACTATAAGCATGGTAATTTTACCACTCCAAATTTTATTCTCCCTATTCCAAAAAAAATTGTTTTATTGGGTTATTATTATTTCTATTTTTTCTCCCAAAGATTTTTAATTAGGTCTAAATAAGGTAATCACATATATTCTTTCTTTTGAAAAAAGAGAACCCCTATAGGAACATTAATTTAGTTTTCAAGTATTTTAATACAGTTGTTTCTTGTCTGTCTTCACCAACATTTTATTTCTTTAGTTCTTCTAACTGAAAGTTGTTTTCTTCCCCCCGCTTCCCCCGCCACCGAAAACAACCTGCAACATTCCCAGAGGAGGACTAGCACTTTTAATAATGGTTTTACTTTCCATTTCACCCTTTTCTTTTCATAAGTAAATAAAAGAACAGTTTCTGATGAAGAGAATGAGAGAAAAGAATGCAAGAGTTTGGCAGGATTGCCATATTTACACTGATTGCTGTTTTAGTGTATTGCTCCAACCTGTTTCAATAACAAAATTATTAATAATTCATTGGAAACTTTCTCTTCATGAGTAATTAGTCAAGCAGCACTGAAGAAGGTTTTAAGGGAAAGATGTTCATAGACCAAGAAGACAAGAGTGTAAATATTTTATTTTGGAAAGTGACAGCACACACTACTTTTTTCTACCTCTCAGAGGCCAACAATGGCAATGCCGATGATGATTTAGCTTGGCTGTGCTCATCTATTTACACTTTTACATTTAATAAAAGTGTGCAGTTACTATGGCAACTGGAAGTCTATAGGGTCTGTTTCAAAACCTGTTCTTGGCAGTATATATGCATAAATCCTCTACATACTGATAGGAGGCTCTAGTCCTGTGTTTTATTAATTTGTATTTTCCTTGCATCCCAGTTGTTGTTTTACTTTATCATCTATGAAGTAAGAAATCAGCTGAAGAAACAATTTCTCTTGAGAGGCTAACCTAGGTGCTTTAGGAAAGTTTGGCTTACTGTTGTGTAAGTGAAGCACAAAACTTCTTATTCCAGAAATCTTACATAAACATTAATACTAGTTTCTTTTCCAAAACAGGGCACAGCATTGGATCTTTTGAAATTCAGGTTCCTAAGCAGTTTAGTAATTATTTCTCTCACATGAAAGGTAGAAAACCAAATCCTAATTTCCAAAGAAGAATAGATGGCAATAAAATGTGTTTTTCTTCTTAACATTTACACAAAAAACATTACATTGATAGTTCTGTGAAATGATAAACTCTTCTGGTAAAAGTAAACTGCATCATTGTTGTCCCTGGAAAAAAAAAAGACAGTAGAGAAGCAGCTTCACTGACACTTAGGATCAATACAGCATTAATGAATTAAACTCTCTTAATAGACCTCTGTATATTTTACAATCTCTTATAATAATATTCAGTATGTTATCAAACAAATACTTGAACTATGTTGAGGAAACATGTGCTTGGTGTGGGTGTGTGTGGTCTCTAATACAAGTCTTAGGATGAGACAGACCTGGGTTTGAAAACTGCTTCTGCTTCTTGTGAGTATATCAACTTGGCCTTTCAGAGTATCTATTACCTCATCTGAAAAATGCAAGTAGGAATATATATTTTTATTGGGTAGCTTTTCTGCATAGACAAATACTTTAAGTTGTAAAATATACATAACATAAAATATACCATTTTTTATCATTTGTAAGTGTGCAGTCTAGTGGCATTAAGTTAATTCACATTTTGGGCAGCTATAATTACCATCCATCTATAGACCTTTTTTTCCTCTTAGAAAATGAAATCTCTATGCATTAAACAAAAACTTACCATTTTCTTTCTTTCCCCAGCCACTGATAGCCACCATTCTACTTTCTGTGTCTTTGAATTTAACAACTCTAAGTACCTCATATAAGTGGAGTTATTATAGTATTTGTTCTTTTGTGATGACCAGGGTATCTCACTTAGCATAATATCTTCAATGTTTCCAAATCACCTTCCTCCTGTATCTTTATCCATTTTCCATTGTGAGACAGTTGAATTACTTCTACCCTTGGCTATTGTGAATAATGATGCTATAAACATGGGTATAGAAATAGCTCTTTGAGTCCCTGATTCAATGCTTTTGGGTATATATACAGAAGTGGAATTACTTCTGGGTTTTTAATTTTTTGAAAAAGCCCCATACTGTTTTTCATAGTGATTATATTATTTTACATTCCTCTCAGCCATACTTGAGAGTTCCAATTTGTCCATGTCTTTACCAATAACACTTGTTATTGTTTCTTAAAAAAATTTTGTAATTGCCATTGTAATGGATGTGAAGAGATGTCTTGTAGGTTTCATTTGCATTCCTCTGATGATTAGCCGTATTGAGCATTTTTCACGTGCATATTGGCCATTTATACATGTTCTGTGGAGAATACCTATTCATGTCTGTCATGGGATAAATTGTATCCCCTCAAAAATCACATATTAAGGCCCCAATAGCTCAAAATGTAACCATTTTTGGAGATAAGGTCTTGAAAGTTGTAATTCCATTAAAATGAGATAATTAGGGTGGCCCCTGATCTGATATGACTGCTGTCTTATAAGAAGAGGGAATTTGAACCCAGATGTGTATACAAAGTAAAGACCATGTGAAGGCAAAGGAGGAATATGGCAATCGATAAGCCAAGGAGAGATGTCTTGGAAGAAATCTACCTTGCCAATGCCTTGCTGTCAGATTTTTAGCTCAATAACAGTGAGAAATTTTTGTTGCTTAAGCTGCCCAGTCTGTAGTACTTTGTTAATAACAGCTCTGTCAAATTAATATGTCTTCATTTATTTTTAAATGAAGTTTTTGTTGAGTTGTAGAAGATTTTTATATATTCTGCATATTAACCTGTTTTATTAGCTTTATGATTTGCAAATATTTTCTCTCGTGTATACATCAAATTTTTAGAAAATATATAAAATACCTGACTCATAGATAATACATAAAAAATGATAGCTGTTGTCAATAAATGCACTTTATTACATTTAAAAAGTCTTCCTTATTTTTCTGTGTTTTACTTTTTATTTAAAAAATGATACATCAAAGAAATAATATTTTCGTATAATGGAATCTGTTGATATCAACAGAAAATATGTAATTGTCTACTTGCAGATGATTTAGTCCAAAGAGTGGGTCAAACACAATATCTGCAAACTTTAGCTTCAAAGATCATGCCAAGCCAAAAAGAAGAAACATTTTAGATTTTCAGATCAGATATATAGGCAAAGCTGACAGGGTAGCATACTGCCTATGTGAGTCAATATAGTGTAGAAAAAAATTTTAATATGGCTCAAATTCTCTGAATTGATGTGAACATTTCAATAGATAAAAGTCTAAAGTAGACAATATGTTCATTGGGGAGAAAATGAGTATATATGTTGCATTGAAAAATAAACCATTTTTTTCTACAGAGAATTGCAAGTACAAAAGCTTATAAATGAGACTAAAATTTAGTAGTTAGAGCATTTTTTGAGGGGCGGGGAATGTGACTAACTGGTCAAAGAAATTGAAGGTAAATGTTTTGCAAACAAAACCCAAAATAAGGCAAAACAAAATGAAACATAAAGCTCAAAGAAGACAAGTAAGCAAAACTTCCATATTCATATTTTAAACTGCAAGTTTTACCCTAGGTGAGTAAAGAGGCCATATTTATTTGGGACTTGGTAGTGAGATTTCACTTTAAAATGTGTTTCCTTATATGCATTTATTTGTAAATGGCAGCAATTATTTAAAATCCTTTTCTTGTCATATAATAAGTGGATCTATTTTAATTTTGTCAGTTGAAATTAGAAATTTAATAGGACAAATTTTGAAAAAAATAGTAAGAAATAGATTAGAGTAAAATAAAAAACCCCAGAACTTTCCCATGGCACAATTCACCTATGATTTACTAAAAATTGGTATCAATAACCTATTTCTTTAAAACAAATCATCTCAAATCTAGCATCTTGAAACAGCGATCACATATTTTCCCAAAAACCTCCAATTGAATATGTCTTTGTGAAGAAGATGGCTTGTGCTATATGAAGCAACAGCGAAATGGCTTAATTGGGGAGCTAAAGGGTTTTCTTTCAAAATGGCTCACTCACATGGCTTGGAAGTTGGTGCAGACTGCTGGTTGGGAACTCAGTCAAGGTTGGGGACTAGAAACCCTGTGTCTTCTGTATGTGTGACTCTCTGCAGACTCATTCCCTTGCCATATAGTGGCTGGATTTTTATAGTGAGCATTATAAGAGAACCAGGTGGAAGAGCATGGCATTTTTTTTTAACCATTTACTAATCCAAAACCATACAGCTTTATTTCCACTACATAGTGTTGACTGAGATAATCACAATAGCTTACCTGGGTTGAAACAGAGAATTATAAACTCCTCCTTTTCATGGAGAGAGAAATCGTCAAGAAGAGTATATGGAACAGGTGAAGTTGCAGTCATCTTCAGAAAATACAATTTGCTATGCTCCACACAATTTAGATTCCTTCCATATGCCAAATGCATTTATTGATTCCCCCAAGAACTCTAAATTTCTTATTCCATTATGGCATGAACTTCAGTCTCAGAGTCCTAGATGCTTATACTTAAACCAGAGGTAGCACAATTCCTTGGGGATTGATATGGTTTGGATTTGTGTTCCTGCCTAAATCTCATGTTCAGTTGTAAATCCCCATTGTTGGAGGCCTGATAGGAGGTGATTGGATCACAGCATGGATTTCCCCCTTGCTGCTCTCCTGATAGTGAGTTCTCATGAGGTCTGGTTGTTTAAAGGTGTGTAACACCACCTACTTTGCTCTCTTCCTCCTGTTCCAGTCATGTCAGACATGCTTGTTTCCCCTTCTGCCATGATTGAAAGTTTCCTGAAGCCTCCCCAACCATGCTTCCTGTACATCCTATGGAACTGTGAGCCAATTAAACCCATTTTCTGTATAAATTACCCAGTTTCAGGTATTTCTTTATAGCAGTGTGAAAATGGAGTAATACAGGGACATTCTCTTGAGTATATTTCTTCTTGATCTGAAGATCTTTGAACGAAACCATACAGTATATTCTCCTTTTTAAAACTTAAGACAACTGCTATAGACACTCTTGCTCAAAGACAGGAAAATGGAAGGCTAACAACAAGTCCATAGCAGCTCTGTTTAAGCTGGATCCATATTACCGGAGTCTCTATGTATTAGTTTGTTCTCATGCTGCTATAAGGACATACTCAAGACTGGGTAATTTATAAAAGAAAGAGGTTTAATTAATTCATAGTTCTGCAGGGCTGGGGAGGCCTCAGGAAACTTACAATCATGGTGGAAGGGGAAGCAAACATGTCCTTCTTCACAAGGTGGCAGGAGAGAGAAGAATGAGAGCCAAGCAGAAGGGGAAGCCCCTTATAAAACCATCAGATCTCATGAGGCTTATTCATTACCATAAGAACAGTATGGGGGAAACCTCCGCAATGATTTAATTACCTTCCATCTGGTCTCTTTCATCACATGTGGGGATTATGGGAACTACAATTCAAGATGAGATTTGGGTGGGGACACAGCCAAACCATATCACTCTGATTAGAGCTTACTCATTCTTTGGAGGTTTTTCTCTGTGACTCTGTCCTCTAGGTACTTGGTTCTACCATTTGTATTATCCTTTTTTTTTTCTTTTAGAAAACTGAGTTTCAACTTAAGTGTTCTAAGCCTGTTTCCCACCTATGTTAATGTTTAACATCCAAAAGCCAAATTTCATTTTGAACTTTCTCTGTATCAGGTTGTCCAAATTGATGGTGCTTCTGCCAGGTCAATTATTTTAAAAAATGTTGTGAGTTTTCAATAACTCTAAGTGTCATTCTATAGGACAAAACTACTCCCACCCATCTTTTTGAGATAAACCTTTCTCTGCCTTGCGCTTTCTGTAGGGGGGTTGTGGGATAATGCTGTTAAGATTCTTAGAGTAACTACTGTTAATGAATATGAGCTAGTAATGGTGTCCTTAAGATGCATAAAGGGGCTTTTGTTTATCTGAATGCTGCCATGTGACAGTAGCTTAACAAGGTACATTACAGTCCCTCCTGATACTCAACCTTTGGTTTGAAGCCCTTTCTTTATTTGAGAATAATTTGCGGATAGGAGAACTTATGAATAAGAAACAGTTTCATTTTCTAACCCAGCATATCCTGACTCCTTTACATTTTCATATTTAACGGCTTATTCTTTAGTTTATCTCCTTTCTCTGGAATTTTATCATTGGCAGCAGAAAGAATCCAGGCAGTACTTTCAATATTCTGCAATAGCTAGATTATTCAGTTCAACAGATGTCTGTATTTCCTATTTCCCACATTACTGTGGACATTGTGAAGTTTTCTGTAAAGAGTTCCTTTCCTGTTACTTCCCTTGATATTTTTTCCGCTTCCTTTTAGACCCTTACAAATAACATCCCTGAAGTTGAAGCCTTTTAAGTTTTCACTAGTCTTCTTAAGGCCCCTCCAGCTTCTGCTCACAAACCGGTTCCAAAACCATTGGCACATATCTGAAGTTTTATTATGGCAGCATCTCATCTCTGGTATTGAAATATTAATACATATCTTTTGCTAAGTAGCAAACCAGCATAAAACTTGGTGGCTTTAAAATACTACAGTAATTAATTTTGTTCATTAATTTAAAATTTGGGCAAGTCTCTGTATAGAAAGCTCTTTTCTGTTACATATAGCGTCAGCTGGTATCACTCATTTGGGGTTGGAGAATTCATGGTGACTCATTCGTAAAGCTGGCAAGTTGATGCTGGCTTAATTCAACAAATAACATCGCCATAGCCCAATAGTTTTTTCATATACATATATCATAATATTGGTAATAATAGAAAACAGCAATAAAGAGTTTACCTTTTGATAGAGGCCATGCACAACTCATCTCATTGAATCTTAAGATCTGTAAAGCAGGAGGTAGTCTCCTCACTTTATATATTCAAAAATTGCATGTTAGAGAGGTAAATAATTTTTCCCTAATCATGTAACTACTTAAGGTAGAGTTGGGATTTGAAAGGAAATAGTTTGACTCCAGAGAATGTTCTCTTAACTACTGTGCCAAACTGCTTTCTATTTGTATGTACCAAAGTCTTGAACCAATGCCAAGTGAAAATCAGACTGTACTTGGTTTATTACCATTTTATTTCTTGCCAAAAAAAGATAATTGATTTATATTTCTCTTAGATGTGAAATGGTCTCAGTTGACAGTGAATTTAAACTCATCTCTACTTCATAAAAAATAAAACATATGAAATAAACAGGACAATTTGGAATGCTAAAAGGGGAGTGACCAGAGAGAAGGGTTACTTTGGGAGCACAGAAGACAATATCTTTCTCATCTTCCTTTACATTCACTACAAGTTAAAAAGTACTTCTTAACTACTTGTTATGTGTCTGTAATCAGCCTCCTGGACGCTGTGAGGGATATAAAGAATGAAAGTTTAAAATGTGACCAAAGATGATATTTATACCAAAAATAATTAGTTTACAATTTAAGGCAGTAAAAATCAGATGACTCAGGCTGGATTAGAATTTTCACTTTGTCACTTACTAGTTATGTGATTCTGCACATATTTCTTAATTTCTTTAAGCTTCAGTTTTCTCGTGTAAAATAGCATGTGGGATATTAATAACACCTAGCTTTTATGACTGAGGTAAGAATAAAAGAATTATGCACACAAATCCTTTAACTTGAGGTCTGTTATATGGAAAGTGTGGAAGAAATTTTTAGCATTGTTATTATCTTACTATGTTCAAATACTTCAATGCATACTTTCCGAGAGGTCAGAAGTAAAAACAATCAATTAACATTGGCTTGAATATGATGGAAAGTTTTATAGAAGAGGTGGTCCTTGAAAAAGTGTTGATAGCTGGCATTGGAAGGATATATTTTGTAGTCATACAATTGCATGTTCTCATTAATTGGGAGATCTAAAAATCAAAATAACTGACCTCGTGGAGATAGAGAGCAGAGGATGGTTACCAGAGGCTGAGAATGGTAATAAGAAGGTAGAGGGGAGGTGGGGATGATTAATGGATTAAAAAATAGAAAGAATGAATAATACTATTTGATAGCACAACGGGGTGACTGTGGTTAATAAAAATTTCATTTTAAATTCTTAAATAACTAAATGAATATAATTGGATTGTTTGTAATACAAAGGATGAACACTGGAGGGGATAGATACCTAATTTTATGTGATGTGATTATTATGCATTCCATGCCTGTATCAAAATATCTTATGTACTCCATAAAGATATACACACATCTATTATGTACACACAAAATTAAAATAAAACAATTTAAAAAACCCATAAAGATAGGAGTTAACATGAAGTGGAGTGATGGCATTGGATTCTTAGCAGTGCTATTCTGAATGATTCTTCTAGGTCATTCTTGCCTTTGTGAGAGAAGAGCCTGGGCTGTCTTTCAGCAATGTTAGGGGCTTTTTTTCTGTATTTTTATTTATAGAAAGGATAAATTAATCTAATTGTTGGCGTTATTTAGTTGGGCTACTTATTGTTTTAGATTATTGTGGGTCAGAATTTAATGAGGTATTATATGTTTTATTGCATACTGTAAGTATTTCTTTCAGCCTGTTTGTACAGTTCTTTAGAGCTGTTTGATTTACCTATCCCTTTCTAAGTCACATATGACAAATGGATTTCATTAAGATATTTCAACATGTGGTAAATTGATTGTATAAGACATATGATTGATTTTCTTTCTGAGAGGGAATTGAGTCTATTAATTTGAATCCATTGCTGACGTGACTTCACCTCTTTAGTTTGTTCTTGTCTCTGTCAACTTTCAGGTTGCATATTTAATGACAGAAGGTCTATTGTACACTAAGTATGTTTACCAGATTGCATAATATATAATAAGTCCATTGTCCACACACTTACGGAAATTGGTAGAGCAGCTACTGAACAGTGTCTGTCTCTGGTGTGTACAAAGACTTAGAATCTAGAAAAAAATAGTTTAAAGAAAGTTATAGCTTGAGATAGATTTGATGAAATGAATTATTATACAGATTATTTTTTAAAAGTGTATTTGGCATTAATTTTTGAGCTTTGATTCATGATAAATTTATTTTAATACAGGTTTACAGTGATATTGTTAAAAACATAAGATGACAGTAAAAGGAAATCTGCACCCATTATAAAGATTATTCTTGAAATATAACAGTGATAATTTTATATCATTATAATAGTGACAGGTGACAATGAAATAAAAATTGTGATTTTTATCACATTATAATGATGAAGCTCTAATCTGAAGTTGAAGTATTAGATTTATTATAAAATTATGGATAGTAATATATATAAAATAGATGATGTTCATAGTCATATATATCATAGATGATGTATATAGATGAATGTAAAATTTTTGTAACTTTAAAATTTTGTGTGTCTTAGTCTGTGGACGTTTATCAGTTTATTTAGAATGTAAAGTAAAATTGTAGTCAGAAATATTGGGTAAGTTGTGAGTAGGAATACAATCTCTCAAATTCAAGGGTTATAAATATAAACCCAGTTTTAAGTATGGTAAATTGATTATTTTAGTCTCGGAGGAAGAAAAATTAATTCTACTTCTTTGTTTTCATTTTGCTATTGTATTGCCTTTGCTACTTCCGATAATGTTTTGGAAAACAAATAACCTAATTATTTAGGAATAATTTTCAGAAGTATTTGCTACTTTTGAAATAATCATTTATTTTGATTATTGTATGCTGAGTTTCTTAGAGGTAAAACATTTAATTATTTTGATTAAAGTTACATTTGTTTTGTCATATCACTGACATCTTTTGAAATTTGGTGTCATAAATTCGTCTTCTCAAGATAGAAAGTAGTAGATCATGTATTATATCATTAGAAATTCTTTCTGTGAACATGTGTGCAATTGTGCTCTAGCTAAGGTCAGTCCTGGAGAATGCTACTCAGTTCTACATTCTCTTTGTTGTAGATACTCCAAATAGAGAGAAAAGCCGTAGTCTTGGTTTCAATCTACTTTTCTCTCTAAGACATTGAAATCCCTGAGAACTATCTAATTTTAAAGAAATAGGTGATTCAGTAGTCAGTAGCACCAAAGATATCTGTCCCCAAATCGACTTGTCTGAAACTATACAAAAAAAGCAAACTCCATCTGGAGTTCAATCACACTTTCCCATATGGTTAATCACCAGCTGCTTATGAAAGGGAGTGTTGTCAAGGCTGGTAGGCCTGAAATTAGCTGTGCAGCTGCGTTTTGGCTTATAGGCAAACCCTGTAACAAGATGAGAATGTATGAAGGCAAAGATAGATATGACTCCTGTATTCCTTTTTATTCCAGTGCTGAAAGTGCTGTATTAATTTTAATTTATATTAAAAGTATCTAAACTTGTAAGAAGAGTCTGTGTCACTTTTGCAACTCCAAATTAAAGCCAAATATAATCAACATGTGCCTAGATTTGAGTAATATTAATACAAATCCCAGAACTTTATAACTGTCATATGAAAGTTCTCAATTTTCATTTTTGTGACTCATTTTACTGTACTATTTCTAACTACACTATTTACTCTAATATATTCTTTTCTGATCAGAATAATAGATTTGTTTTTATAAACTTTGTTTTGTTTGTAATTTACAGACAATGTCCTAAACATTTTGAAAGCTAACTTGGAGAGGAGGAGAGTGGTAGGATTAAGCTACTGTAAAATGCTTTTGAATGCCTGTAGGGGATGGGAGGCAGGTAGATGATGAGAGATTACTTAATGGGTACAATGTACATTATTTGAGTAATGGATACCCCAAAGCCCCGATTTTGCCAGTATGCAAACTATGTATATAACAAAATTACACTTGTATCTCATAAATTAATAAAAATAAACATTATTAGCAATGATTTTTTAGTTGACGTCTAGTTTCTTGAAGATATTTACTTTATAGACCTTTCAAATGACAATTGCTGAAATTATCAATAATATCTCTCTTTGGAAGTTTTAACATTTCTTTTTGAGTGTCATCAGTAGTCTTAGCCATAAATAGCAATTGGAGGCAAACCATTATTCCATTTTACCCAAGCAGAAAATTGAATTTAGTATCTGGTGTGTGTTACATACAGACTATTTGGTTAGGGATATTGGACCTCGTTTCTGTCCACTGAAGCATATGGGAATTAATGCCTTCACATATTTGCCACTGAATTTCTTATATTACAGTGCTGTTCCAGATATTTTTGGGGATCTTTCTCATCTCAAAACACTGGACTAGGTCTTTCAGGGGAAATCTTTATCCAAAGTGGCATGGGAACAGGGATTATTTATGTCCAGTGGGACCAATACATCAATGCCTATGTTTGCTGATTGTAATCGGGGGGCTTTCCCCCCTTTAATGGGAAGCAATTACCTGTAAAGGAACTGAATTAAGAAATGTGATGGCTTTTGAAATAAGATTTTTCCTATAGAAATGTAATTTAATGCAAAAAATTACACAAATCTTTGAGTGTACAGCTTGATGGTTTAGACACTGATAATTTTAAATACCTGTGGCCCATTACTAATTGATTTGAGTAATGTGCACATGAGACTGAAGAAGAAAAGTTACAACAAAAATTACCATAATGGAATAACATATTTTTAAAGAGAATTATGTAAGGGTATATTTTGACACAGTTTATGTAAACATGAACATGTTATAAAAATGCCATCAAATGCTTGTCACACTTATGCATATTGCTGTTAGATTAAAGCATTTCACCAAAGGATCATTCCTTTTAATTGTCAATCTTCAATCATCATTTCATGTGGACCTCTCCCATGGAAAAGTAAAGGGTTTTTGAATAATCAGTTCTAATATTTCCATATAAAGGACATGACGTACTAGCCACAAACTGATTTTGATATACTTTAACATTTTTCTGGTGTGCCACAGTAATTTCAGTGGTGTAGTCACCTTTATTTTTTTAATGGAATTGTTTAAATAGGATTTTAAAAATGCACTTCTAAATAATATCTCCTTAAGTAAATGTGATGATAAGAAACTATCTGTGAGTGGCCTTTATGTCCATGGTATTACATTGGCCCAGCCTGCTTGATATGAACAGATAATAATACTATAGTTGATATTTAATAATGCTTACTATATGGTGTGCACATGCACTAACTTATTTAATTCTTGAAACTACCTTACATGGTAAATACTATTGTCATCTTCCCCATTTCACAGATTAGGAGACAGAGGTTAAGTGACTTGCCTGGTATCACTTGGTTGGTAAGCAGTAGACCTGAGATTTGAACCTGGGCACTTTGGATCTCCAGCCTGTGCTTGATTTTTTTACTGCAGAGGGTAATGGATGGATTGAAAATGACTCTGTCAGAGACTATTTTAGTTTGTGAAAATCTCATACATTTATAGAACAAAGGTCATTTACTACTGAGCAGGGGATACTTCAGACATATGTGTAGACAGAATAAATGCACCAGAGAAAGGCTTAGCAAGATCAGGCATGAGACACAGACACATCCTTTACAGCACTCTTGTGTCATCCTTTCCTTTGATTTTTCCAGATGGTGCTTTACTAACCCCTATGGTGAATGATTTTGTCACATATCCTTGTGAAGATTAACTAGGATTTTCCAGTAAACAAATGTCCCCATGGCACAGTTAGCTTTAAACATCCAGCAGACCCAGATGCCACAAAGTCAATTGATAAGCATGCCAGGTCTACTAAGTCTTTTCTTAACTTCTTCTCCTTCTTTGTCTCTTTGTGACAATCACACAGAGGCCTGAAGTCAAGGTTAACATGCTGGGAAAAGAGGATTGGAGAAAGAGAAGAAAGTAACTTACTGTTTCCCCTTCTCCAATGCCTGATAACAGTGTTGGCTGTGGGAGGGAAGACAATTCTATTCTAAATTAAGTTCACTTTATTGATCAGAATGTGGAAAGGATGTTTTAATTTTTGAATTGAGACTGTGGTTCAGATCTAAAGTAATGATAGAACTTTGAAGGTCATGGGATCTAGAGATATTAATCTAAGGTCAGGAAAAAAATATATCTCACAACTGAAAAAATGTTAAAGGGACACAAGTCAAAAATAAAGATTTACTTTTATTATATCCCATCCACCATGATTGATTAACTTGTGTAGAAAGAAATCACCAGGAAAAGAAATAACATCTTCAATTCCATAATTAACTAGCTAAAATATAGAGATATCAGAAAGAAAGGAAGCCCAGTAGGCTTGGAAATGCTGGGCTGCATGCAACCAGTTAAAGTTTGTGGCTCCTTTTTAAAATCTACTTCTTCTGATTGGTATCTAAGATGAGAGTGAGATCATATACATGTAACCATTCAACAAATTGTAAAGTTAATAGGGATGTAAATTATAATTTTTTTGGTATTTTGTATGTTGGATTATAACAATGATTATCTTTATTATGTGTTTCCATATATATTTGTTTTCTGATGCAGATTTTCTTCCGTGAACGGATTGCATTTTTACACTTATAATTGCTGGCTTGTATTTAAGACAAAAGTTTTTTTAAAAAATAGCATTTTTGGAAAGCTTGATGAGGTTTTCAGATGTGTATCTTTAATAGTTTATTCACACCACCAATGGGAAGACAAAAATCATTTTTAATCTTGTTAGAAAACTCATTAAAATAGCATCCATTTATTTTTTTGAACTGGAGTTTTATATATCCAATGGCAGAAATGTTGATCCCTTTAAAACAAAAATCACAGGAGGCTGGAAAGTTTATTAAGCTTTTGAACTGCCATACATTTTTAAATTCAATGTATAATTTTAATTTAATCTAATCTCCTTTTTGAAACAAAGTAAAATAAATAAATACATTAACTATATATAAAAAGATAGCATTTATATACATTTTAAATATACAGAATTATATATTGTTTATGGGTTATATTGAAATAATATACTGACAGACTAAAAAGTATATACCAAACATTAGATAGTGATTGGGTAGGGTTAGGAGGTAGGTTGTCAATTGGGAGAGACATTGTATTTTAGGAGATTTTCTTAAAAATAATGATTTTGTTCATAATTTTTACATGTTTTGTTAATAAAATCTTAACAAATACTTAACAATTCATTCCACATGGTGGAATCATGAATGTTTATTGTACTATTCTTTAAATTGATCTGTATTGTTAAACCTCTCAAAAGAGACTTAAGACAATATGAAAGATAGCGTATAAGCTGTGCTTTCCACTCCGGAAGAATTTGTAATGTAAAAGTAAACAAGTCTGCCTGATATGAGACAGATGAGAGGTAAATGAGACTAGCAAAATTGTTTTACTAGACAATATACATCATGACATATGGACTGTGTTCTTATCTTTGAGATCCCAGCATCTTAAACAGCGGTAGAACACAAGAGCATGTATTGCAATAGCAGAGTATTATGAGTAGCATGTATGTAGTGTAAGGTTTAATAGCATGTTTTGGTATGATGCGACATCAGAGATACAAAAAGAAATACAGGCTTAGTTAATTTTCATGTGGCTTTGTAATTGCCATTGCAAGAATATAATCTGTTGTCATCAGGTTTGAAAAATACATAATGAACTGCAGTTCCAGAGCAGAGAGACCTAGGAATCTGTGAAAGATGAAAAGGACAGTTAAATAAGGTTAGATAAATAAGAGAATTGTAAGGTATACCTAACTCACATGAAACCTTTGCAGATTTTTCCTGCTGGAACCAAAGATTTCTACTTGACAACTCAAGCTAGAAGAAAGTGTGTTCTATTGAAAAGTGTTGTATTGGAACAACTTGTATTGGAAACACCTATGGTGATTTTTTAACACTGAAGATTCTGACCACATTTCAAACCAACCAAATCAGATATTCTGAAGTTTGGACAATGTATTTTCATTTCTTACTGAAAATTGTTGGGTTATGGAACAGTAATTTGATAGTAGATTCTGGCATGAAGCATTAGAATGACAGAGTCTCAGTCCTCATTATAAAGCTATATTTCAAGAAGTATGAAACAGAAATTCTGTAGAATCAAATAAAATCTGAATGATTCAAGAAAATGAGCAGACAAGCCACAGACTGGGAGAAAATTTTGCAAAAGACACATCTGATAAAGCACTGTTATGTGAAATATACAAAGGATTCTGAAAGCTTAACAATAAGAAATCAAAACCCAATTAAAAAATGGACCAAAGATCTGAACAGACTCCTCACCAAAGAAGATATACAGATGGCAAATAAGCATATAAAAAGATGCTTCACATTATCCATCATTAGCGAATTGTGAAATAAAACTGAGATACCAGGACACATGTATTAGAATGGCCAAAATATAAAACTCTCACAACAGTAAATGCTGATGAGGATGTGGAGCAAAAAGAACTCTCATTCATCTCTGGAGGGAATGCAAAATCGTAAGCTATTAATACTTTGGAAAACAGTTTAGCAGTTTCTTAGAAAGCTAAACATTCTCTTATCATATGATCTGGCAATTGCACTCCTTGGTATGTACTCAAAGAAGTTGAAAACTTATGCCTACACAAAAAACCTGCACATAGGTGTTAACTGCAACCTTATTTATAATTGCTAAAACTTGGAAGTAATCAACATATTCTTCAGTAGATAAGTGGATAAATTGTGGTACATCCAGACAAAGAATTATTCATGCTTAAAAGAAATAAGTCATCAAGCCATGAGAAGACACAGAGGAACCTTAGATGCATATTCCTAAATGAAAGAAGACAATTTGGAAAAACTGTATACTATATAATTCCAAATATAAGACATCAAGGAAAAGGCAAAACTATGGAGACAGTAAGAGGATGACTAGTTGCCAGGGGAGAGAGGGTAGAGAGGAAGATAGAGCACAGAGGATTTTTAGGACAGTGAAACTATAATTTAGGATATTATAATGATAGGTACATGTCATTATATACTTATCCAAACCCATAGAATGTACAACACCAAGAGTAAATTCTAATGTAAACTGTCGATTGTGACAATAATGAGGTATTAATGTAGGTTCATTGATTGTAAAATAAACCTATCACTGTCATGTGGGATCTTGCAAGTGTTGGACTTTGTGTGTGGAGGGGATGGTATACGAAAATTCCTTGTACTTTCTGTTCAATTTTGCTGTGAACCTAAAACTTCTCTAAAAAACAAAGTCTCTAATAAAAACTCTAATCATTGATTGGTTCCTTCACTTATTTATTCATTCAAAATGTTAATTGTGTGTATATTTTATGTTTAGCATTCTGTTGTCCTTTAGGCAAATAGAGATAAGTAAGACAGTTTAATTGAGAGACAAATCAATAGATCATAACACAGTGTGATAAACAGTGCAATTGAAACAGAAACAAAATACTTTATGGTCACTGAAAATAAAGCTGCTAACTCAGTTTTGGTCAGTTAGTTGGAGAAGAAATTAGGTATTGAAGTATGACTGTAAGTTTTCCAATTAAAGTCTTTCAGGCAAAGCCAATAGGGGCATGTGAAGAACTAGGGCAACCATGAAATATGATTGATCATCTCTCCTTAATGTCATTCACAGAACCACTATCATTCTAATTATGTTGTTATAAGGTTATTTTTTTTGATGATCGGGCTCTATATATGTAGTTTGAAAATCATATTAATGATTATGTTAATAAAAATCACCCTTATCTAGCTCAGGTGTAGAGAAACAGTTTATATTAAGAAGTCTATTAACATATTGTCAATTTTTCTCTTAACAAATCTGAAATAAGTAGGCATGTAGTTATTCTGATTAGTTTACATAATTTAAATTTAATTAGGCTAGCATGGATGATGATAGAACCTATGCATTTGTTTAATAAATTAACATTTTAGTCAATAGATTGCTTTTTTTAACAGGGTATTTGCTTATATGAGGGTCTTTTTATATCAGCGATTAGTCCAATCTAACATTCTAATGGAGATGTCTGTTTGTTTTCCAGCTAATGTGATAAACACCAACAGTTCAGCATCAACACCTTAATTACGCACACTGAAGACTAATATTAGACAAATTGTATTCTGTTGACTATTTTCGGTTCAGTGGACTTCAGCAATTGAAATAAGCTCTTTAAAGACAAATGGTGCACCTGCAAAATGCATGAACACTATTATTGCCATATAGAGACTTTTCAAAAAATCATTCAGTGTGGCAAGGGCTCTAGATTTGAGTACAGTTAACATTTACTGTGGTATGCTTGGCTGTATCAAGTACTTGCTATAATTTTCATTTTTTACTAAGTATTATCAATAGCAAGCTGGTATTTTTATATTATGCAGGTTTATCTTTTGTTTCGGAAGTTGAGTAATCTTCTTTTACTGAGTGAGTTTATCGCTTTCAAAGCCTACTCTTCCTACATCTTCATAAGCAATAGCTAAATCTATGTAATATCATAAAAACTATTGATCAGCGGGAAGACTATTTTCCACATGAAATAGTAAACAGTACATATATGTTTTAAAATAAATTATAAACTAAATGATGAAACAAGACCTATAAAAAAATCTAAGAATTTAGGATTAGTTTCCAGGTAATAACAGAAAAAATAACTGAGGGCTCAAGAGATATCTAAACTTTTTTTTCCATCCAATTTTACAGAGATAACATCTTTTTGTGGCAAAATTATAAAGCATCTTAGGCTTTCTTAAGGATCCACTATCAAAACCGTAGTAAACTAAAGAAGCTAACCATCTTTCTGTAAAAGGAGCTTGAATATCGTTGATGAATATCACCAGATAACTTTAAAGAAACATGTTAACCTATTCATAAAAGCAAATGTTGAGTACTTACTATGTACCCGGCACTGTGGTATGGAGGTAAAGGTCAGGCCTCACAAAAATGTAAGCCAGTCATGACAATAGTAGCAACAACGGCTCACTGTGCACTTTGAATACGCCAGGCTTCCTTAACAACATTTTGCATTTGTTGTCGTTTCAGTCTCACGGTAATCTGAATCTACACAAACTATTAATTTCACTTCGTGGATGACAAACACAAGGCATAGGGAGAATGAGAACACTTGCTCAAGATTGCATAATTAGTATGAGGCACCACTGAGAACTATGATCTATGTGCCCCTGCAACTCATGTGGTCTACTAGCCTGCTATTCAGATTTCTCCCAGTTTTTGGGGTTAATTGCTTTGATGGAGAAGCTCCCAGAGTAATGAAACTATCTGGAAGAATGATAACTATCTTTTAGGGGGGCTGGGAGGAGGACAGAGTCTCTCTCTGTTGCCGAGGCTGTAAAGCAGTGGCAAGCATACCTCACTGAAGCCTTAAATTCCTGGGCTCAAGTGATTACCCTGCCTTAGTGGGCCTAGCACCTGGGACTAGATGATTAAAGGACTACAGGTATATACCACCATACCTGGATAATTTTAAATGTTTTTGTGGAGACAGAGTCTTTCTATGTTACTCAGGCTGGTCTCAAACTGCTGGCCTGAAGCAATCATCCTACCTTAGCCTCCTACATAGCTGGGATTACAGGCATGGGCCACTGTGCCTTGTCAGAAAACGTCTAATTTGAGACAGAAGAAATAGCATGGAAATATAAAATTAGAACACAAAAAAACTAAGTAGTACAGTGAGGCTTAAGTAGACTTCTGAGTGTTGGGAAAAGGAGTTGAAGCAGTATTTTAATGATTATGGAAAACTGTGTAAGAGAAGTATGAAAGTAACATGGTTAGCTTGCCTTTTAGGTAAGATAGAGAGGGAATAAACTCACAGGTGAGACTAGTAGCACAGTCCGAGTAAGAAGGGCAAAAGGCCTGAGCAATGACTGTAAAAATTAAAAAACAACATTCAGATATATTTCTATGGTAAAAGTGACAAACTTTGATGACATATTTAGTTTCGGGTGAAGGGAGAGAGAAGCGTAGTCTAACTTCCAGGTTTCTGGCTTGGAAGACTGAGTGGAATGTGATGTTCTGTACTTAATGAACTTAGAAACAAGGTTAGATGTGTTCTGGGGAGAGGGAACAGAAGGTGTTTAAAGTTGAGATTCATTGCTTTGAGTTGGCCAGTTACATGGCTCTAGAACAAAAGACTACCCTGGCCATTAATAGCATATGAGTTTAAGCTAGAAATTCGTATGACATTAACAGAGAAAATGATATTACACTAAACATTGAGAACCAAGAGTAAAACCCCACGTAATATTAAAATTAACAAGGGATAGGAAAATGAGGACCACAGTGTGGAGTGGCCAGAAAAGGCAGAAAATTAGGAGAAAGGGATATCAAAACTGTTTTGCTTGTTTGAGCACAATGACACACAGAGAAGAGGCTGCAATTCAAGAGCCTTAAATACTAGTTTTATAAACTTAATTCTATGTCTAATTTCTCTGAAACTACTTGCCATACTTTCTTATACCTATTCATTAAAACACCTTTGATTTCGAATTCTGTGAGATTACTCCTAAGTCAAACTCTATATTCATAGGGAGGTGAACGTATGCATTCATAGGAAGAAATACTGTAAGCTCTTAAGTGGAAAATAAGGTAGCATACAGAATTCTCTCAGCATTTTGCGTAAGATACCCAGAAGTGGGTTTTATTGCTATGCAATTATATTTGCATATTTCTAACCTCTTTACCAGTTCATTGACATATTCTACCACCATGTTAAGTACAAACTGAAGCAAGAGATGGTTAGGAAATATCTCACATACCAAGGGAGAAGAAAACAATAAAAAGCAAAGTTGGGCATAATTTTCTTTTGGAATCCACAACACCTGCTACATTTCCTGAAGCCTGAAATGGCCTCTGTTGTTTTGACTACTGCTCGAACCATCTGCTGAGTACAGAGAGGTGGTCGGC
Source organism: Cacajao melanocephalus (assembly GCA_963573385.1). Classification (NCBI taxonomy): domain Eukaryota; kingdom Metazoa; phylum Chordata; class Mammalia; order Primates; family Pitheciidae; genus Cacajao; species Cacajao melanocephalus. The sequence continues at coordinate 32,993 of CAUYLG010073169.1, forward strand.
AGCAGCTGAAAACCTTTACAAATGCTTCAAGTCAGGTTTGTTGGCACGGTAAGGAAGTCAGTGACGTACTGATGCCGAATTCTGTTGCTGTTTCTTTCCCTTTGCTGCCATAAAAAAATTAGCCAAGGCTTTAAGAGCTGCCATTGACATAAACATGATTTAATAGCTCTTGAGCATTTCCAGGACCACAGTATTAGCAAGAGCCTTGGAGATGTTTAAGACACTAGAATCTTGAAAACCGTTCTCTGGCAAGTTATTTTAAAAGCAGATGTTGTAAGGGTACTTCAGTACAGCTGCCTATTAGGTGACAGTACTTCAAACACATAGATCGTGAGGGAAATGTACTTGCTGTTTTCTTTCTATGATGGCAGCTGTCACCTGCATCTCTTAAGTGTGTGAATAGATTTTCCTGGTCGATGCCTGCTCTTTCTTCTGTTTTCCGTGATACTCCTCAAGCATGGTGATGAAAGAGCTGTTTAAAGTAGGAGAGCTCTCAATATGAATCGATAGATTCAATAATCTATGCAATTACTTATCTACATAATCGTATCTTTGATTATAGAAGGAGCTTCTTGAGAATTAGAACTAGGTCTTATTTGGGTTTAAATTCTGATTGTACTTTTTACTAGTTTGTAATCTTGGGCAAGAAACTCAGCTGCTCTGAGTTTTGGCGTCCTCATGTGTAACTCACTAGATTGTGTCATGCCTAATGAAGTTAGCTCCCTTTTTCAAAAGTTCCTGATTGGGGGCCTGGCACAAGTGTCCAATAACTGTCTTTCAAATAAAATAGTTAAATAACTGTTTAGAAGCTTATCTTTGAGTTTAAAATGTGCATAATTATTTTTTCACTTTATCTTGAACTTTGTTACAAGCAAGCAATTCCAATTCATTTATAGTTATTCTAGAAGGGTTTGCTCTAGTGTTCATGTGAAAATTTGCATTACACACTTGCCTTGTGATTATATAAAGGGACTTCCATCATGTGCGAAGAAAGTCCATGGTTAAAATCTGAAGGGATATTCTAGCTTGTTGGTTATTTTGTTAGTCAGAAAATTCAGAGGAGTATTACCTTGCCATTTCCTTGATGAATTGGAGAGTTTTGGTATAATCCCTGTTTTCAAGTTCTACCTATATCCCCTTTCTTCTGTCTTATCAAAATGTACTTTTTAAGGCACTGCTCACATCTAGCTCTTTCTTGGGTAACTGACTTAGAAACGAATTCACATGCTAGTAGAATGCTAAAAATGGCTTAAATTAGTGCTTTTTAAACTGTGTTCTGAGACTCGTGAGGGATTCTTTGAGGTAGCCTGATGGACAGATGCAGGGATCTAGAGCTTCAAACTGGTGAGATTCTGGCACTCTACCTCTAGCTCTAATTTCAATTGAAAAATTCTACTTAAAAAAGCTTTTTTTGTTTGTTTGTTTGTTTGAGATGGGAGTCGTGCTCTGTCTCCCAGGCTAGAGTGCAGTGGTGCCATCTCAGCTCACTGCAACCTCCACCTCCCGGGTTCAAGCAGATCTCTGCCTCATCCTCCTGAGTAGCTGGGATTACAGGCGTCTACCACCAAGTCTGGCTAATTTTTGTATTTTTAGTAGAGATGGGTTTCACCATCTTGGCCAGTCTGGTCTTGAACTCCGGAATTCATGATCTACCTGCCTCTCAAAGTGCTGGGATTACAGGCGTGAGCTGTCACACCCGACCAAAAAAAATGTTTTTATGTATATGTACATATACATATATATCTACACATGTATTTTATTCATATATTACACATATTTTTAAACTTAAAGAATAGATTTTGCTCTTTTAAAAAGGTGAAGATTACTTACTGGCATATCATCTCTTAGTGCCATTACAGTTTTTTTTTTTCAGGCAGTCTTACTCTGTCACCGAGGCTGGAGTGTGATCTAGGCTGATTGCAACCGCTGCCTCCTGGTTTCAGGTGATTTTTGTGCCTCAGCCTCCCAAGTAGCTGGGATTACAGTCATGGGCCACCACTCCCTCTAATTTTTGTATTTTTAGTAGAGATGGGGTTTCACCATGTTGACCAGGCTGGTCTCAAACTCCTGGCTTCAAGTGAACCACCTGGCCTGGCCTCCCAAAGTGCTGGGATTACAGGCGTGAGCCACCACGCCCAGCCCAGTGCCATTACAGTTTCATCACAAGACTAAATAACATAACTGAAAAGAATTCTCTAATCTTAGAATCCTGGCTAGTAATAGAAAGTGGCAGTCACTAGGGATCACTGCATGGTCACTAAGCAAATGAAGCAGAGTTATGTAATATCTTTCTGTGATAGAGTTATTAGATTGGAAACGAATCATTTCACATGGAGTATTTGTACTTCTGTAATTCATTTAGTGAAGTGTATCATGCATTTTCATGGTTAAAAAGAATAAGTGTAAATTTAGAGTCCTTACAATTAAGGGAACTACACATGAGAGAACATTAAGTAAAGGACCCGATTTATAGATAGGCATCCATCTGTGGAGAAATTTCTATTGACAACTTCAGGGCTCTGCCCATAGTCTCATCCTATTCACTCATTTTAGAATTAGTGGGTTGGATAAAACTATAATGATTGAAATCTCATCAGATTTGCAGATGACAAAGCTGAGAGGGACGCAGAATGTGTTGGATGGCAGAATTAAGATTTCAAGAGATTTTGACAGGCTGGAACATTTTAAGCTGTTATAACATAATGAAATTTAACAGGGATAAATGTGAGGTCCTCTACTTGGGTCAAAAAACAGAAATACAACTGCAGAGGATGAGGAAGTTAGACCTTCTGAGAAGAATGCGTGAAAATGCTTAGAGGCATTAGATGACGGTCATATCTTTAGAAATCAACAATGTGATGTGGATGTGCCCACACTGATGTGTGTTTCATGGATGAATCTATTAAATAAACAGAATCTAGAATGATGATGGGCACAGGCTCACCTTTTTAAAGACTGCTTAGATTTAATAGTGAGAATGTACTGAGAGGTAACTAGACAAATTAAAACATACCCAAAAAAGACTGGATGTAAAGACACTTCAAACTTGTTAGTGTGAAGAGAGTTCAGACCCTGAACTTCAGGGAATAAGTTCTGTATGACCTTCAGACAACAATAGGGTATACCAAGGGCATCATATACAAGTATTTAAATTGTTGACATTTGAGAAAATCTAGTATAACCCTGGAAGATGTAAGATTAATTGGTTGAAGTTAGAGATAGAAAGATGTCATCTCAATATACGAAATAACTTTTTAACAATCAGAACTGTCCAAAGAGGGTACCATCTCCAAAACATAATTTGTTCTTCTTAGTGAGGATGTGAGCTTAGACTGAGCAACTATTGATAGAGATGTTGTAAATACAACCTTTTAAAAGATAGCTTAATGGGATAACTTGTGATATCTCCTATAGCCTGAGATTTTATGATGATTCATAGGAGAATTAAAGACAGAATAACAGGAGTGTAGGATGTTTGAAGGCAGACTGGTTCTCCCTTTACCTTTCAATTTGGAAGTAACTTTATAATCATCTCTTTGACATATTAGTTAAAAACACACTCAGATATTTAAAGTTAAAATGTCATCAAAATTGCCTTTTTACTTTACACACTTTAACTTTTGATTCTACAATAAAAACGTGACTGAATAAATAATTTTCTCAGACTCTAGACAAAGCCAAATGCTCTAGAAGGCACATAAGAAAATTTTAACAAATTCTTTCATTTAAAAATGTAAGCAATTAAGTCAAATAAATAAAAACAAACCACAATAACACAGCCTTCTATAAAAGTTTTACTTTATGAACTCAGAATAAAAGGTATGGAAATGCATTTTAATTTGTTTTCATTAATTTCCAAATAAAAGATACTCTGATCTCTTTCTAGTTTTTCTTTGAACCTTTCTACCAAGGTTCATAGAAACCTTGGTAGTTGTATTGGCCTTTAATTAGGTAGCCCAGCAAAATGCAGCCTCCTAACAAATGAAGGTAGTATTGGTTGATAAGCCAATGAGGAGTCTTACTTGAAAACAGAAGAAAAGGAATTCTCAAACTTGAGCATGCGTCATAGTCACTTGGAAAGCTTATTTAAACACAGATTCAGTAAGTCTAGAATGGAACCCTATGGTTTAAATTTCTTACCAGTTTTCAGGTGATGCTGATGCTACTGGGTTCTGTACCACACTTTGAGGATCACGTATTACAAGATATCGGAGAGCTCGCAAATTTTCTGGGAGTTCAGGTGGAACAGATATGAGGCCAACCCTATATAAACTTGAATCATTGCCTGCTCTGTTGACACCATCAAGCAGTATGCTTCAGCAACTCTATTTTTCTGCCACTACTAATAATTAATAATACCAGCAACAATGCCAACTCTGCATTAGGAATTCAACTTGCATCCAGTGATGCCTCCAAAATCCAGATGACTCCAATGCTACCCTTATCATGCTTATGTGTGAATGAAGAATCTTCATGGATGACCTAATTGGTAGAGCCTAGATCATGTAATTATGTGGATGTGAGGGAGGCTGAGCATTTTAGTTCATTGTCCTACTTTGAGGAGACAGGACTTGTATTTGCAGAAACATGTGCATTAATATTAGAAAATTCCACTCCATAATTAACCTGATTAGTACATTTTAAAACTTTATTTAATTTATTCTCAGATTTTTAATTGTATGGGACAGCTAAAATCAGAAGAAATCTTTTCTGAAAACTGCCATGGGTGATGCTGTGAGAAGAAAGACAGTCAAACTATTTAAGTTCTTCTAATGTGACCCAGGTGAAATTCCATGAAAGCATTTCTAAGTAGTTAGAAACACTTTTTCATACCAGGCATTGTACTGGGTGCTGAGATAGGAGGAAGAATATGGCAGGGATCTTAAGTTAAGGAAACTAAGGATCTTGAATTAAGACATGCATCTTGCAGTTTAATAAAGGAAATAGTCAAACAAGTAGAATACTTTAGTATACTTACTTTTACTTACAAAAAAAAAGATTCTAAGGAATATATTGTTTACATAAGTTCATTTGTTTAAAATGACTTGTATACATATCTAATTTACATTTGCTCAGAATGACTTGTATATGCATATATACATTTACATACATATTTACATTTTATCTCTCAGTGGTGAAAATTGTGTTAATTAGACTAAACTTAATTCCTCTTTTCTATGTTCTTGAAAACTGTAAATATGGATGTTTCTGTTTCAAATTTTACTTTTTATTATAGGTAACAAAACAAAACAAAACAATGCTTCAAATACAATGAACGTACCACAAACCATCAATTTATTCAAAGGCAACATCTAAACTAAGAGCATTATCACTCATGCCTTAGAGATGATACTTCAACTTGACATTCTTTTCCTTTGTTATATCTCTTTGCTCACATTATTGAATCTTTGTAACCTGAGCATTTGTTGAGTAGAGGAGCATCTTTATAATACGCGAAGTGTAATGCCAAGGGTAAGACAGGTAGTAACAGAGCAGAGAGAAGGATATTGTCATTTAGTATGGAGAGTGAGGGATACTTTCTTGGAGCATGGCACACTGAGCCCACTTTTCAATGACAGCTCTTAATTAGCCAAGAGAAATATGGGGACAGGAAATTCATTGGCAGAGGCCTAGAGGTATGGAATGGTGTATTACATGTGGAGAAATTATTAGCGTATAAGAAACTTGTGTTATGAAGGTCGGGAGAGGTGGGAAGTTTAAACTGAAGAAGTGAGTTGAGGCCATATCACAGAGGGCATCTTTTGCCAGAGTGTCATCTTGAACCCTCTGTGTGACTGTGTGTGCAGCAAAGACAGCTAGTTGTCCAGTATCCTAATCTTCTGACAGAGGACAGTAGTGACCTTCCCTCCTTCCCTCCCTCCCTCCCTCCCTTCCTTCCTTCCTTCCCTCCTTCCAGAATACCATTTACAAACACAAAGTGTGCAGACAGAATGAACAAGCCATTAACATTCTCTATTTTGATTAATGAGCTGTCTGAAGCTGCCTCTATATATTCGCCAATAAAGCTAATTTTTTGATACTACATCATGAACGTCTCCAAGGCAGTACTGTACTGTGCTACAATTTTTTTGTTAGTTATTTAGTATTAAAATCTCTAAGAATTAAACAAAGGAATATAAATCCACTGTTTTTCATGGTATGCATTATCAATGCTCCTTTAAAGAATTGTTTTCCATGCTGCAGAATATGGGTTTCTGTAAGTAATGAGTTAGCCATTCTATACGTTAAAAGCTGATGCTTTTAAAAATCTGCCCCTTTAGCATTTTCTGAATCTATAGAAGCTTTTTGCGGTGGTTGGATTTATTTAAACATATTATCCTCTGATTAATCATTTATGTTGCTGGGTTTAATGTAGATTGTTTCTATTTTGGCTGTTCAGTTTTAAAACACCTAGTTTATAAATGGAGAGACCAAGTGAGCTTGAAATGGCTTTGTTTCTTCATGCTGTGTAAGGAAGTTCTGTGATGCCATGCTTTTGCCACAGAGGGGCATTACTGGATTTCTCTTTTGTGTCAGCCTTCTTGACAGCAAGGAAACAAACCTCTAGAAATTCATTTTTCATCAACTTTAAAAGGAAAAACAATATATTAATACAGAAAATCCCCTCGGAGCTAGTGGCCACTTACAAGCTATATGTAATTTTTAAACTAGAGAAATATTTTCTTGAGTAGATGATCTCAGGCAGCATAATCTTTCACAACTGTTTGAGACAGAATCAATTATTTCTTTTCTAGCCATATCAAATTTCCTTATGTAAAATACTTGAATATTTCAAGAAAAGCAGTGACCCTTATTTCAACAGAATGCGGGGCCAAATAAGACTGGTGGAAACAATGCATTTCATTGGCCACAATGGCCCCTGAAAGAGAATGCGATTTTCATTAGAGCACCGTCAAGTTCAAATATGTTTGGAAAATATGGTCGTTGTTCCCATAATGCTACCCTTTCTCCCTCCCCACCACCTCCCAAAGTGGCTGGCACAGTTACAAGATGCTCTTGTTGCCCCCTGTACACACACATCAGGTTTCAGAAAAGTAAAGGAGACCAGGCAGAGACAGGAAAAACACATCCCTAATAAGGTCCCAGGTTTGTACAACAATCCCAATACAACTGGCGTGAACCTGACTCTTTATATCAAATCTCAGGTAATGGAAATGATTATCTAGTTCAATTTGAGTCTGAATCTAAATATGATCATAATTAAGATCATGATCACAAGATTCACACATGCACAGTACTTTCAAGCAAATTATAATTAAAATAAAGGTAAAGAGACATTCTTCTGATATTTCCCTTTAGGAAAAAAAAAATACCTATGCAGCTGTGAAGAGTTGTTCATTGGAAGCTTCTGTAAAAGGAATGGCAGTGCAAAGGTCGCTACATAGCAGCTAAGCCACAAGCTCAAGTTAAAATGGGCAAGTGTCTTATTTCCCTCCAATTCAGTTTGGGTTAATCACGCTTTAGCATTTTCATCTCCCTCCTTCCAGCCTCAGAATGAATGAGCAGTTGATTATATATTCAGTATCGGTTTTGAGCAGCTAATTTCATTTTATGACCTCAACTTAAGTATTATACTTTAAATATATGAAAATATTTTCATGCCAATTGCCATTCGAAATTTGTGAAATTACAATTTCTTCTTTCTTCCCTGCGTTTCTTCACCTCATCTCTCCAACCTTTCTATCGGTACTTCCCTCTTCAGCTTTTTGCCAATCATTTCCCTTCCAAACATTTCTTCCCACTTGTGCTGTTGACCTCTGTGACTCATCTCCTCTTAAACGAAGCTGTAAGAAGGTTGCTCCCGGGCTATGCAAAAACCCCTAGCATTTGTTAAAGCCACAGAGAGGTTTATAGCTCCCTGCCACCATATAGGAATGACTATTAGTTTAATCCTAGATTGATGTGGGAAAGCCTGGGGCTTTACGGAGACTGTTGGATTTCTAGTTTGATATCATGATGAACTTGGAAAACTCTTTGATGATTGAATGAGCTCCCAATATGCAGGCTGGGGGATCAGATCTCTGGCCTGCTCTGGGAATTAAGAGGTGACCAAAGGCTTTTTAAGGAGTTCATTCTCAAAAATAGAAAAAAAATATAGAACTCTGTCCTACACTGTGATTCCATCTCAGGAATTCTTGGACTTTTCATTGTCTGATTCTGGATACATCACTCAGCTCTGAGCCTTTATCTTACTTCTCTACGTCCAATTCTTGCAGATTCCTATTGCAACTGTGTTCATCAACTGCTCCCAGATACAGGTTTAAACAGACTCCAGTTTCCAAGCCCATTAGATAGACATATGTGTAGCTTTACTACACCTCAACCACCTTGGGATTAGTTCATGTGCTCAGACGCAGAATCTGGAAGCAAGTCTGCATAGTTGGGATTCTGTGTTACTCTTATCACTTTCTTTTGCTGCCAACAAACATTGGATTTTTCCTCCTAATTTTCAGTACTCCCATCTTCCCCACTTATTCCAGTAGTGTCTTGGACTTATGATACAGGATGAGGCTGATATCTAGCTTTTCCTTCCTATCTAGTACCCTACCTCCTCTCCTAACTCACTTTCATCAAAGACAGGAACCCTGCACCAAAAACCGAGCGATTGCAATTGGGACCATGTTGCCCATTTTCCCCTGGGGCCTCCCTCCCTCCTTCCCTCCCTCTGTCTCTCCCTCCCTCTGTCCTTCCTTCTTTCCTTCCTTCCCTTCTTCCCTCCCTCCCTTCTTCGTTCCTTCTTTCCTTCCTTCCCTCCTCCCTCCTCCCTCCCTCCCTCCTTCCTTCCTCCATTCTTCCTTCCTTCCATTCTTCCTTCCTTCCTTCTTCCTTCCATTCTTCATAGAACCCATAGTGTATCTAGTATAAAGAAACTAATAATCACTACAATCTACAAAATCTCTACCAAATGTTAAAAACTTCTTACAAACTATCTTGTTTAATTATCCCTCCAATCCTGAGGGGTATTAAAAATGCTATTATATAGTTGAGGTTATTGAGAAAACGTCTTGGATTTAGGAAGTCATCAAGTAGTAACTGAACCTTGGTTCTCTTTTATTGTAAACTCCATATGCTTTTCACTTTGCCTCACTGCCCCGGCACTAGGGGAGAAGAAGCCAAGAAGATCATAGTGGTGGTGTCAGGCTACTAAACATTTTGCCATACATAATACAACTTGAAAAATATTCTAATGAAAAAGTAAGTCCAAAGCACACAAAATGCTTTGTGTGCTTTGGCAGATGAGGAGAAGAGTATTCTTCCTGGGCCAGGAAGTGAGGGAGATGTAGAGGGTGCTGTCATGATGTTAAGTTTATATTTAAGGTTGTCCTTAAACAATAAGATAAATTTACAAAGCAGAAACTGGATCCAATATTTAGAGCCATTTATACATTTGTCTGTTTTTCTGTATCCTATTGTCATTTTCCTTTTTAAAGACCTTGTGAATCCCATTCTAGATACAAAGTTTCTTTCCCTTTTCATTTATGGCCTTTTATGTTTTCCTCTTTATTCTATGTTACTGAATTAACCTAAGGTCTCAGACCCGAAATTATGAAGCTACTTAAATTATAACACCAAGTTATCGGAGAAATAGAGTAGGGCAATTATTTTGCATTGTAATTTTTCCTTCCTTTTGTTTTGTGAGAATCGTCTATAGCACTGATAAAGAAAGTAAAGTCTTCTAATTAGTTATATTGTAAGACATGCGAGGAGGGGTAAGATTAAGATGGCATGTGACATGAAATAATTAGACATGAAATTTTTAAAGTACTAAAACTATTTTAGTTACAAATTTATCTGTGATAAACTAGTAAACTGGATGGGATGACTTGAATCATGAAATATTATATTAAAATTTTGGAGTGGCTAAAAATTATTGGATTGAAGTAAATAGTGTTTGAGACAAGATGGAGTACAATAACATGAATTATTAGGGTTATTGTTAAAGAATCATAGGACTAATAAAATATAGACTGAAACCACATGCTTGTTGTAGAGTCTCCAATTATATTTCTAAGAATCAGCATATGAAGTATATAGCAACCTGTTTAATTTTCTCTTGTATTATTTCTCGCCATGTACTCTATGAATTACTGTCTTCTGGATATTAATAACATCTAATTACAGATGGGGTCCATGGTGGAATTCACTGGGTTAAATAAAACTAAACAAAGTTATTTAATTTGCTATGAGAATTTTTAGACCTTTGAAATGGCTAATGACATTTTTGATTATCCAAGAGTTTGCAATACATTTAATCCAAACTTACCTGTACCCAGATATTGTGTGTGTGTGTGTGTGTGTGTGTGTGTGTGTGTGTGTGTGAGAGAGAGAGAGAGAGAGAGAGAGAAAGAGAGAGAGAGAAATGAAACATTGTATGCAGCTTGTATTTTTTGGTATCTCAGCTTAGGAAATGGCAGTATTTTGAACAATACAAAATAAAGTTGAAAAGGACTGTTTGAAGAATTGTAATTGTTCAAAATCAGAGGTTACTGAAAGGGAGATTCTTAAAACATATTGTTAATTTAAATCAAAGTCCTTATTTGAAACACAATTAGAAAATCTTTCCTTCAGTGAAGTTTGTCATGATTATACAAGCCTATGCCAATATCTCAAACATCTGAGTTCCTGTAGGTCAAATTGCCAGCTTTGGCACTTAGCATATTATACATTACATATTTAGTTTTCTTTAAAGCTATATGTTTCATCTTGCCAATTGGACTATGAGAGCTTATAGAACAGATGCCTTGTGATGAGTTGATAGTGGTAATTTATATTGATTTTTCAGGTGAATCGCGTTTTCCAACATTTTGTTGCATCAAATCATGTGTTGGACAGCTCATTCCATGTGAGGTCCCAGAAGAAGGGTCCTTTCATTTACACATTTTGGGATCTGAATTTCTAGTACAGTGCCTTATATAAACTGAGACTTTGATAATTATCTGTTAATTGTAACTTAAACATAGTGATAGGTATTTCCTGGCGTCATGAGAGAAAGCAGAAGGAATAGAATAAATTTCAGCCCTTGGAATTAAATCATATTAAACTATAACTAGAAGGAATATAAAAACAAAAGATGGAAAATTATATGTGTATGTGTATATAAAGACCAAATGTGTGTGTGTGTGTGTGTGTGTGTGTGTGTGTGTGTGTACAGCAATGATCACTTTTGCTTAATTTTTTTGTGGGAGGGAGTATAAATTGTTTTTGTATTACGAATGTTCTACAAGGATACAGTAACCAAAACAGCATGGTACTGGTACCAAAACAGATATAAAAACCAATGGAACGGAACAGAGACCTCAGAAATCACATCACACATCTACAACTCTCTGATTTTTGACAAACCTGGCAGAAACAAGTAGTCAGGAAAGTATTCCATATTTAATAAATGGTGCTGGGAAAACTGGCTAGCCATATGCAGGAAACTGAAACTGGATCCCTTCCTTACACCTTATACAAAAAGTAACTCAAGGTGGATTAAAGACTTAAACGTAAAACCCAAAACCACAAAAACCCTAGAAGAAAACCTAGGCAATAACATTCGGGACATAGGCATGGGCAAACACTTTATGACTAAAACACCGAAGCAATTGCAACAAAAGCCAAAATTGACAAATAGGATTTAATTAAACTAAATAGATTCTGCTAAGCAAAGTAAACTAGCATCAGATTGAACAGGTAACCTACAGAATGGGGAAAAAAAGTTTACAATCTACCCATCTGACAAAGATCTAATATTCATAATCTACAAGAGACTTAAACAAATTTACAAGAAGAAAAAACCATCAAAAAGTGGGCAAAGGTTATGAACAGACACTTCTCAAAAGAAGACCTTTATACGACCAACAAACATGAATAAAAGCTGAAACATCAGAAATGAGAATAAAATCCACAATGAGATACCATTTAATACCAGCCACAATGGCAATTATTAAAAAGTCAGGAAATAATAGATGCTGGCAAGGCTGTGGAGATACAGGAACACTTTTACACTGTTGATGTGCACGTAAATTACTTCAACCATTGTGGAAGACAGTGTGGCAATTACTCAAGGATCTAGAACTAGAAATACCATTTGACCTAGCAATCCCATTAGGGGTATATACCCAAAGGAATATAAATCATTTTAGTATAAAGACGTGCACACGTATGTTTATTGCAGCACTAGTTACAACAGCAAAGGCATGGAACCAACACAAATGCCCAGTAATGATAGACTGGATAAAGCAAATGTGATACATATACACCGTGGAATACTATGCAGCCATAAAAAAGAATGAGTTCATGTCCTTTGCAGGAACATGGATTAAGCTGGAAGCCATCATCCTCATCAAACTAACACAGGAACAGAAAACCAAGCACCACATGTTCTTACTCATAAGTGGCAGTTGAACAATGGGAACACATAGACACAGGGAGGGGAACAACACACATCCAGGCCTCTTAGGGGGGTGGGGGCCAAGGGAAGGGAGAGCATTAGGACAAATACCTAATGCATGTGAGGCTAAAAAGCTAGGTGATGGGTTGATGGGTGCAGCAAACCACCACGGCATATGTATACCTATGTAAAAAACCTGCATGTTCTGCACATCTATCCTGGAACTTAGTAAAATTACAAAATAAAAAATATGTCAAAAAGAAAAGACAGACATGGAATTCTTGACTCCATGAAATATACAGTGTAGCAGAGAAGACTAATTTAAATGAGTATTTAAATAAAATTTATGTAATGAAACATTCCATTTGAACATATATCTGGGCTATCAGGAGTAGCTACTCTTTGGAAATGATTATTAGATGGAGATCTAAAGGATGAATACGATTTAGTTAACCCGAGACTCAGTGTACTTAGTTTGGGGTATGTTGGGTAGAAAGTGCCTTCAAGACATACAGGGAGATAAGTTGAGTAGGCAGTGGAACACATACGGCCAGATTTTGTTTATAAGTGGAGTACAGGCTGGAGTTATACTCTCAGAAAATAGACTGTAATTTAAGGAATGAGATTACAAAGGAACTTACAACGAGAGAGAGAGAGACAGAGACAGACAGACAGACTATAGAGGGACCAACATGATAGCCTGGAATTAAGCCCCAAGAGTTTAATTAAGAAATGAGATTATATTTTTGGTAATAAGTAGACTTTAGAATAGCCAGTGTGGATTTATTTATAGAAATAGAGTTTTAATTTCTCTGTTATTATTTTAAAACATTTTATGGGAGAAATATTTTAAAATCTCCTTTTAGCTAATTAATTTTTATTCCTTGGCTACCTAGGATTTGAGATGTGTAGTTACCTTTCCATAAAGATGGTACATATAAGTCATACGGATCATGACTTTGAACAGAGGCACAGTGAATTCCTTCAAGGTCATCTAACTTGTGGTTTTGGCTCAATTGCAACCGGCGGAAATAGCTTGTGTAACTGTTCATTTCTCATTCATCTTGGGGTATTTTGAATATATTTTTTAGACAATTATAAACCCTAAAGTTTAGCTGAATTTTGCTGTATTATTATCTTCTGTTGTACTTTTCTTGGTTGCTAATTATAATGGCAGTGTTCAGTGTTAACTTACATTTAGTTTCTGTATTGTGGTAACCTTCTTCAGAACTCATAGCACTGTACCCACTTCGCCTCAATTATCTGGTTCTATACTTGTGCTTGTAACTAATCCTCTCATTCTATTCTCCAGCTTTCAGATGCTTGTTATTCTCTTCCCAACTGCAATTTCCTTATGAATCCCTTTGCCTTGAAATTTTCCAAGACTGCTTAACAGGAGTGCTGTATTTAGCTTCTAAATGCGTCTAATTCTCCTATACAAGACTGTTCTCTTTTCACTTGGCGTCAAGGGATTGACTGAAAATAACTATCCTTTTGTTACAAAGAAAGAAGAGCAAAACCAAAGAAATTCACTAAAATGGAGGCTTCACAATCAGTTTAAAAAGAAAAGTCATAAAATGTCTGAACACCAGTAGCTTCCAAGGATGGCAGTTTTGAGGCCGTCTATTTGCTTTTTGGGAATTCCATTTTGAAAAATTGATTTGATTTATGATGTCATATTGTGTGAGAAGGGAGAGAGGTTAAGTACTAGTCTCCAAATTTAGATTGGAGTCATAGAGACTAAAGCTATTATAAGGCTTATTTTTAGTATACCCTGTTATATAGCTTTTTCTTCAGTACTTTGTATCAACAACGTGGCATTTATCATATATTTTGCTTCTTATTCAACTATCTTGTCCTCCTTATTAGATTTGAAATATCCTTTTTCTTATGGCAACCTGTGTTCATTTGTCTGTCTAGTGACATCATAGTCCTTTCAAAAAGTAATCTATTGAATGAATAAATATTAATTATGGAACAGGAAACCTCAGGGTTTGCTTTCAAAATCAGAACCAATTGTGGTAATTATAAAAAAAGATCTAGAAAAAGAAGCAATATAGATTGTTTTTCTAAGCATGCCTTTTAAGTAGGTGAAAAATGACCTTTTACTTAACCACCCCACCTCTACCAACAAAGGGACTCCTGAAATTGCAGTATGAATAATTGATTTGGAATATTTCCTTCCTGGCATTATAAGAGAATGCTGCCAATGATAATGAACATCATAGTTGCCAGTATTTATGAGCACTTACTATGGCTTAATGCCTGGACGGTAGTAGAAACTCAATAAATATTTGTTGAAAGAATAAATACAAGGTGGTAGACATAATTGCATTTAAGTATTATAATAACTTTGCAAAAATAGTTACAATTTTTGCTCCCATTTCTCACAATGGGAAAATAAAGCTCAGAGAGATTAAGTATATTGCTCAGGGTCACACTGCTGGTATGTGACAGAAACGTCTCCATAAACTATATGGATTGACTCTTTCCACAAAATCATAGAATCTGGCAAAACCTTGCATAAAAAGAGATTATTACTTATCAAATGCCTTTTTAGGCATTTTGCTCCATGTTACTCCAATTCTATCCCAGCCTTTTAAAAGGAAAGCAAATCAGGTGACTTCTTGTTCAGTTTTACTGGGAACAAAATCAAACAACTAGGGAGAAAACTAGAGAAGAAACTAAAGCTATGGAATAAAATCAGACTGAGAGCATGCTAGGAAGTGTAATATATCTCTCTCTTCCACTTTATCTACAATGAAAACAGTAAAGAACCT
Organism: Cacajao melanocephalus; assembly: GCA_963573385.1. Lineage (NCBI taxonomy): Eukaryota > Metazoa > Chordata > Mammalia > Primates > Pitheciidae > Cacajao > Cacajao melanocephalus. The sequence continues at coordinate 48,170 of CAUYLG010073169.1, forward strand.
GTCAGCTAAATCATGAAAATTATTTCCATCATGACTAACCTGCAGAATCTATCCAATTCTTTTATTTGATTAGGTCATAAGCTACATGCTATGACCCAAGGCGGCTAGAGAGTTTATTACAGTTTTGTGTTGTTCTTGTTTATATAAATATGTTAGTTCCTCCAAAGAAGCACTTAACTTGTTATTCTGGCCTAATCATTTTAGACCATTATTTTCCAAAAGAATCTGGGGTGTTACAAAGATGATTTCCTGTGGTTTTGTTTGTTTCAGTTTTTTTTTTGCACCACTTAATATTGCTTACATTTTCAAAATTATCTGTTTTTTGATGTGAAGATGATCTCAATATCTTATATATATTTAATTGAACATTTGCCATTGCATTATTAGACATATTCTTCCAATTGATTGATGAAAATGAATCCATAATCAAAACAATTTGATGAAAAATAACCGGACAATTAGCAAAAAGAGAGAGAAACATTGGAGCCACGCAGATGCTAAATTATGTTAATGTTAATGCTGCATATTTATGCTATACGTTTTTAATTTACAATTTATTGTTAGTAATTAGTCATGGCTATCACTTTGCATTGCAGAAACTTTGAAAGTAGGAGAAAGTCTTAGAGGCCATTTATTCCAACTTAAATATTTTATAGATTAAAAAATCATAAAAGGCAAATGCTAAATATCACATAGATAAAAACTAGCATAACAAGATTTGAAGTTGGGTCTTTAGATAACTGTTCAGCATTCCCCAAAATGTTAATTTTTAAATATTTTACACATGCATTACCAGTAATTTGATTAAGAAAATAGAGGTGTGACTCTTAAATTTCTCTATGTTGTTCTCCTGTGGTAAGAGGTAAGTGAGAGAATCATCAAGTGGGCAGGCAGGAAACTAAGTATAGAGTTGCCCATCTGATATGGCTGTGAAGAGATATTCATGGAGTTGCTACTGTGTGCTACACTTATACCATGTCCCATAATGTCACTATAAAGCAAGCACCACATAATCACAAAAACAGCCATGGGGTTCCATTCAGTCTGTATTATTCTTGGCTCTCCAAAAAGACAACAAATAGGTCTTTGAAAAGCTATTCCAAACAAGTAACACAGGTGGCTACAGGAAAAGCCACAGGATGTTATCCTTGTACTGTGGTTTGGCTGCTTCTCCAGTGATTTCTTTGGTTGTGGATATCCATAAATGATATATTCATTATCAGTATCCCTTATTAGTGGTTAGCTAAATAGCTCCTGAGAGGTTCACATTTTGGCTCTAGCTTTTGGGACATGCATAGTCATACATCAGTTAAAGATTGGAATTTCTTCTGAGAAATGCATCATTAGGTGATGTCATTGTTGTGCAAATATCATAGAGTATATCTACACAAACAGAGATAGTATAGCCTACTACGTACCTTGCTAGGTGGTATAGTCTATTGCTCTTAGGCTATAAATCTGTATCATATGTTATTGTACTGAATACTGTAGGCAATTATAACAGATTTATAAGTATTTTTGTTTTTAAACATAAAAAGGTACAATAAAAATGTGGTGTAAAAGATAACAAATGGTGCACCTCTATAGGGTAGTTACAATGAATAGAGTGTACAGGACTGAAAGTTTCTCTGGATCAATCAGTGAATGAGTAAAGAGTGAATGGGAAGGCTCGGGACAGTATAGTAAACTACTGTAGACTTTATATAAACTGTGCACTTAGACTGCACTAAATTTACGTAAAAATATTTCTTCAATAATAAAGCTTAGCTTACTGTAACTTTTTCGCTTTATAAACTTTTTAACTTTTTGACTTTTTATAATAACACTTAGCTTAAAATAAAACTCATTTTACAGCTGTACAAAAGTATTTTCTTTATATCCTTATTTTGTAAGTTTTTCTATTTTTAAATTTTTTCATTTTTTTCAATTGTTTTTTTTTGCTGAAAACTAAGACACACACACACACACACACACACAGACACACACACAAACACACAGACACACACATTAGCCTAGGCCTACACAGGGCCAGAATCATCAATATTACTGTCTCCTACCTCCACATCTTGTCGCATTGGAAGGACTTCAGGGACAATAACACACATGGAGCTGTCACCTCCCATGACAACAATGTCCTCTTCTAGAATACCTTCTGAAGGACCTGGCCTGAGGCTGTTTTACAGTTAACTTGGTTTATAATAAGTAGAAGGAGTAAACTCTAAGAATAAGATTTATAGTATAATACATAAACCAGCAACATAATCATTTACTATCATTGTCAAGTACGATATACTGTAGATAATTATATGTCTATTGTATCTATGTGCAGTTTATCATGGAATGCAGTATCATATAGTGCATGACTGTGTATTCATTCAAGAAATATATATTGAGCACTATTTAGGTCTTTTGAACTATGCTAAATGGAGTGGGTACGAAACTATATAAAACAGAATCCCTGCCTTTAAGGAAATTATAGTCTAATGGGGAGGCTATCAAGTAAATCAACGAAGATGGTGGTAGAAAATAAGTATTATGGTAGAGTATAATCTACCATAAACAAGATTTCCTGGTAAAGGTGATTCTGAAAGTGAGTTTTGAAGTACAAGCAGGAGTTAGCTAAGCAGAAGAGGAGAAAAGGCATTGCTGGCAGAGTAAACAGAGCATGTAAGGACAAAAAATATAAAGAGCTTTTGTAGAATTCTAAGCAGTACTGTATAGCTGTGCATATCATTAATTTAACAAGTATTTGTTGAATACTTATGTGCCATGTAAATTTTAGGCTCTTAGATATGACCGTGTTTGAGATAGATACATTTCCTGTTAATATTCTAGTGTACGTAAAGAGACATGTGATGAACAAATATATGTTAGATGGTAACAGCTAGGATGAAAAAAATAAGGTGGAGAAAGGGGAATAGAAAGAAGGCATTGGAGAAGTGGGTTTAATTGCTATGTCATATGAAGTGGTCAGGAAGGGCCTCCTCAATAAAGTAACATTACCTAAGAGCAGACACCTAAAAAGAATAAGAAAAATAGCAGATATTTAGAGATATCTCAGGCCCAGGTAAGAACAAGTGCAATGGCTTAGAGACAAAACTGTGCTTGGTGCGTTTTGAAAAACATCAAGGAAGCCAGGAAGTCTAGAGTTGAAAAAATGAGGAGGTGAGGGAAGAGAAGATGGCTGAATAAAAAAAGAAAGGTAGAAAATGAGGTGACAGGGAGACCAGCTGTGCCAGGCTACATAGAGCCACACAGTCGATTGTTTGGATTTTGGCTTTTACTTTGAGTGGTTTGTAAGTCCATCAAAAAGTTTTAAGCAAAATAGCATCACGATGCAAATTATGATCATTCTGGCAGCTATGTTGAGAATAGCCTATAGGGACAGAGAGGAAACAGAGAGTCCAGGAAGTAAGCTTCTCGATGATCCAAGGGAGGGATGATGGTATGTGTTGGACAAGGGGGTAAGCTTTGGTGGTATTAAGAAGTGGTTGGATTCTGTGTGTATTTTGAAGACAGAGCCAACAGGATTTCCTAATAGAGTGGGTATGGAGAAAGAGAAGAAAATAAAAGTCAAGAGCGATCCCAGTATTCTGGCTTGAACAATTGGAGAAATGATGAAGCTGTTTACTAGAATGGGAAAGACAATATGAGGAACAGATGTGAGCAGGAGGAGACGGTACAAAGGAATCAAGTAATTTGTTGGGAGATTCTATTTTTGATATGACTATTAGGAATCCAAATGGAAATTGAATTACTACCAAATATTTAAGTCTGAAATTTAGGGAAGACAGGAGATTTGAATTTATAATTCATCAGCCTATAGATGGTATTTATGTCTATAGGACACATTCATATGAAAGGCAGTATGGTACTGCAAGCTCTGGAGCTTGGTTTGTTCTGCATGTTACCCATGAACCTTGGACAATGAACTTATCTGTGTTTCATTTTTCTCATTTCCAAAAAAAATGACAATAATCATAAGGTTACTGGGAAGTTTAAATTGTCACTTATAAAGCACTTAAAAAGCAGTCTCTGACACAAAATAAGTGCTCAAAAATATTCGATGTATTTATAATGTAGGAGTTATGAGATATATATAATGGTGCAATATTTTTAAATTATTAAAATCATTTGTCTATAATTCTTCTTAAATAATAGGACCTTGAGTCTTCCCCATGCAATGTATTAAGAGCATGATGCCTAAACAATCATTGTTGAGCTAAGAGATCTAAAACTGCTTTTCTTATGTTTCTTGTGATGCCATAGCCTTGTAAACTAAGCTTTGGTAAGAGAGAAAAAGGAATTCTACATTCCAAAAGCTTCGCTTTATAAATTAAAATAAAATTTCAGAAGGCCTGAAAATAGAATTATACTATATTATACTATAAGCCATCTTCAGAGAAAAGATAGGATTAAATGGATTAAGTAGAAATAACTGCCTTGCTTTAGCAGATGTGCAGTGCCAGGCAGAGGTAAGATGAAGACCTACTCAACAGGGAAGGTGGTGGAGTGCTTTGGGAGCGGTCATCTGGCCAGGCCCATGCTAAGATCAAGGCTGATGATTTATACCAGCTGCAGAAACTCTTGTGGATACTTGGGGGACAGAAATTAACATCCAAATACTAGGTATAATGGAGCAGCAAAGGAGACAGTTCCGTGATCAAAAACACCTCCCTTCCGTGGTGGTAGATCTGCTCCCTTTATTCAGGCACTATATCAAGAGTATGAATTATAAATTATCTTAATCCTTCCATGGAAGAAACTGATTTAAACTGAATTACACTAACTTATTAAGTTTTAATATTAGTTTTTTAATTAGTAGGAAGGGAAATGCAAAAGTAGAACAATGCTCTTATTGAAAATAAGAAAATTATATTTTTGTTATAATTGTACTGTATGTATGTATTTATTATACTTTGCTAGACAAGGCAAGAAGGATAAAGGACATGTCTACAATGGTAATAATTTTAGACTATTTTCAGAACCATTAAAAGTAAGCTATTGGAGGAAGATACTTGAGATTGCAGTCTGGGGAAATACTGGAGAAAAAAGTTGATGTTAGAGACAAGGAGGCAATCAGAAGTTATACCTGTATCAATTTTTTAAAACTTCTATGATGATACAATCCCTGATATTGGCCGGTATATGTTTATATATAAATAAATACTTAATTTTCCAGTCTTACTAGAAGTTAGTTGGGCTATGAGTGATGTTAGCAGAAGTAGCATGCTTGATTCCTGTTCTTAAAGGGAGGACCTGCTGCTTTTCCTCTTTTTTCCTTCCTGGAAAATAGTTGATGGCTGGAGCTCTGACAACCATGTTGGGCTATGAGATGACTTTGGGGGAAGGAAGCCATGCATTCCTGAGTTACAAAATAGGATAAAACCTAGGTGCCTTACATTTTGGAATGCTCTAACATGCCTTGATGACTACCTCTAAACTTTTTGAATATGAGAGAGTGTTCTCAATATTGTTTTGCTCAGTCTTAAGAATGTTTTTTTGCTCTTCCTTAAAGAGCATCTTAGATAATAAAAGTATTTATTGAACAACATTTAGCAAACACAGAAAGCATATACAGTATAAAGTATGCATATTTCCACTATAAAGAAGTATTTATTGTTAATATTTCCAAGTTTTCTAAAGACTTAATTTTAGGGTTTCCCCCCCTAAACTTTTGTACATAAAATGTTTTTAACCATTGACATGAATGATTTGTTTCAACAGTGATGGGATTGTCATTATGCTGTTGACCAAGTATTTCTAGCTCTCTGCCTCCTGAGCTCATGGTAGGGTTGTACTTGTTCACATTCTGTGATCAGGTGGGGCTATTGTCCAGTTCTGGCTGATGAACTGTGAGCCAAAGGACTTTGTGCTGCTTTTTGTCTAAACGTTAAATTGCCAGTTTTTGAGTCATTTTCAGAGCTTTCTTTGCTCTCTGCCACAGAGGACCTACAAGGTAGTCCCAGGTAGTTAAAGCTTTGAGAGTCTAGATCACAAAGTGATCAAGGTCTCCAGTTCAACTATGATGGATGTGTAGTGTGGTTAAGAAATAAACATTGATATCTTTAAGCCTCTTGAGAATTGGGGCTTTGTTTGTTATTCAGCATAAACTAGCATATCCTGACTGATAGAACAATTAGGATGTATGATAGTCTATAATATGTGAAGTGTTAGCATAAATTCTAAGATCCTCATCAGCATTTCACACAGCTCTCCTCATTGCTTGATGAACTCTGGTCCGTTGGTTCCTCACTTGCTCCATGTTGTTCCCTAATCATTGCTCTCAGGTATACTATTGCCTTGTTCAGTAACATATTATCCTCCTCTCCCCACCAAGGGATCTTCGACATTTCCATTATAAATGTCATTCACTTACCAAACCTTTCTCTGACCCCTAGGCCTTTGATAAAAATCTCTTTCCATACTAATACATCTACTTAGCAATTACCACTATACTAATTAAATTCTTAATTATGTAATGAAGAATTTAAATCTTTATCTTACACTAAAATGTAGACTTTATAAGGATTAGGACAACACATTTTTACCTACTGCTATATACATAGTTTCTATGGCAGATAAAAATATTACAGCATAAAACAAGATTTTTTTTACTCCTAAGCAATATTTACAGAGCATTTCTCCTTTTAAGAAAGACTCTGTCTCTTCTTTTTCTTTCTTTCAAATTTCTAAATTGTAATATCGCTTTAATTTGAAGTAAAATTGCCTTTTAGGAAAAGATGAACTTATTCAGTTTGGAAAAAAAAATAAGCATGATATACTGGGGAAAGAGGATATTACAATTTATGTGAAGAAGAGTGATGATAAACTGGTGCTAGTCCTGTGATATTATTTTTATGGGTAGTTGCTGAAAATCAGATATTGTTGCTTTTGGAAACCAAGGATGGTTTGCTTTTAAAGAGGAAGCAATAAAGGTTTAGAGTAAATGAAAACCCAAAATAGTACTATTTCACAAAAATAGTACTGAAATCTCAGATGAAAGAATAATTTATTATTTTAGATATTCTATAGATCCAATCCCCAAATCTTGTGAGAAGAGTTTCATTTTTAGAAGCCATAATCTGAATTTTAAAATATAATCAATATTACAAAATACAGAGAATTTATCCTAGCTTTATAAATCTCTGTTGGATAGTGGGTGGTTTTCAATGCCAACACAGTTTTAAAAACTATATTTCCAGTTTCAAGACAGATGACAGTAGTGTAACAACTGGCATGCCTACCTAATGACTTCTGTTTTAATTTCACTGGACAAACTGGTTAAATAAATATATATGCCTATCTCCAAGGGTACCATAGAGCTGAATATTTTTAGTTGCATACTTTGCCTTATAGAACACAATTGAGATTGTTACTAAGTAAGGAATGGGAGAATGGTTATTGGGCATGCAATTATGTATGTTTTCTATAATATATTTTAATAATTTGCAATAATACAAACATCTGTTATAAATGACTTACTGTTTATACAACCATTCAATCTGTGCAACACCCAATGAAGGGGGGTGTTGCTGTTAAGTCTTTTTATTGATGAAGAAGCAAGATGGACAGAATAAGTAATTTACCTTAGATCACACAACTAGTATGTGCTGCAGTCTTGCTGGTGTTTGAACCTAGCAATCTGACTCCTAGCAGTGTTCTTCCTCTCCTAACAAAATTTAAAAGTGTGTGATTATGTCTTAAAGCACAACCATGTACATTTGCATACTTTAGTGGTAAAGATTAAGCTTCAATAAGTGTCAAGTTTTGGAGCTATTGGGAAAAGCCATTATGTGTTTTTATTTATAATAGTTCTTAACTCTTTAACCTCTTTAAATTATTTTAAAGAACTTATTTTAAGTAAAAAATATTAAAATACAAGTGCACATGGTATAAAAATGAAACTCTCATAGGTCATATACACAGAACAAATTGGATACAATGAAAAGTAGGTCTTTCTCTTACCCTAGACCCCTAGTCTCTGTTCTCCCTTGAAGAGAGGTAATCACTCACAGGTCAAAGACTGTTATTATCCCCTAGTATCCAAACTTTCTTTTTCCCTTTCAGTCACTGATGATGTTATTTTTATCTAGTATACAAGAATGCTTGTCTCAGCAGCACCCTTTCCAACCTTCCTTGTAGCTAGGAGCAGACATCTGTGAAACCCCAGCCAATAAAATATTAGTTATGTGATGTGTGCAAATTCTAACTCGTATCCCTAAAAGGAACATGACTTACACCTGCTTTCTCTTTCTGTGGGCTATAAAGTGGTGAAGTGGCTACCTAAATTATTTAGGTAATGGCAGAGCAAAGGGAATTTTTCATGGAGTAGAGAAGAAATCACGCATCTCCTCTCCACATCTTAACCCTGAACTAATTCAGAAGAGAAACTAATTTCTCTTATTTGAATTAATGCATGGATTAAGTTGAGGCAACAAAGAGTCATAAAAATAAAACCTAATATTTCTTTTGTCTTCAATTTTCTAAAATTATTTCTCAGTTCATTTGAAAAAAAAAACTATGATAATATGTAAATTATGTTTCGGCTTCATAAAAATCTTTGTATTTCCTAAGCTTTAAATTTCCACCAAGAAATCCTGTTAATAAATTTTCTCATAGGTCAATACTCTGGCAAGGGATAAGATTTATTTTTACTTGTTCTCCTCTCAAAAATCAAATGTGAAGAAGTAAAATTTAATTAATATTTCTTTGCTGGCTGAAAGTCTGCCTTTGTTTTTAGAGTGGATATTATAATATGGACTCTAAGTAAGGATTGGACGGTGATTTTTAAATATCTTTGTACATGGAATAATCAAAGACTCTGAAATTATCTAAGCAAATTACATATTGGCTTTGTGTGACATGTGTGTATGACTTGTATGACTTCATAGATATTTGAATATGATACTAAGTGAATGAAACAGTTTAAATGCCTCTCAAACTGAGAACTTGTTTCTTCTAATTTCATCAGTTTTATCAATATGGCTATGAAGATTATTTTTCAGTTTAAAAACAGCAAATTGAGTTGGGTGGATCCATTTTTGCAGCTAAGCTCACTTCCAAGCCAGTTGGTCCTGATTTCTATTTTCCATCTGTCTATAGTCAGAGATGACAAGCATTTGCTCTTAATGGTCTCTGAGATCCTGCACCAACTCCATAGGGAAGCAAGGAGGAAATAAAAAACAGGGATCAAAATATATTCAATGTATTTTTATACACCATTTTATTTTCTTTTCATCTCTAATTTTGTACAGTCTTTGTTACGTGAGTTGGCAACTATTTTCATAGTGGTTGCAACTGTTTTTTGTGTGCAGCCAAACACCTAGAAAAGAGAAAAGTGGTTCAAGGTTGGTGCTGGTGTATGAAGGCTCATTATTAGAGAAACTATAGGGAACACAAAGATCTAAAGGCACATAGCTATTTTATTTTCCTGCAAAGGATAAAAATCTTTTTGTTTCACCTTAAGTATAGTGTTTCTTCTGTTTATAATTTGCTAAAATTTATTGGCAGGTTGATACAAGGAAGTAGGTTTTAAACTCCTCATTTTTCTGGGTTCATATTTATTAGAGAGTAAAATGTGTATACTTGATGGGCAAAACAGCAAATATTTCATTGTTTCAGAATGTGCTGCACAGAGCTGAGCCATTTTTACATCCACTGATACTTTTGGTAGTTCAATATATAAAGCTGAAGAAGGGAAGCCAGTCATACTGAACTTTTTGAAGGAGATGTCAATCTCAAATTTTGAAGAGTGATTGTAAACATGTATTTAAAAAATGAAGTATTGAAAGAGATTTCCACTATCTTTCTCCATATAATTTGGCTCAAACTATCAACATTTCTGAGTAAGCTTTTAGTTGTTTTATGACTTTTCTCTCTCCTGTTGCCATAGAGGGGCTGTGAACTTATTACTTATAAATTTAGCCTCCATCTGGTTTCCACTAAAGTCAGAAGGCTAGCATCTTTACTCAGAGGTTTAATTGTGCAGGGTAAGATGATGACTTCATCATCTCTCTCTGCATCCCTATGCCTCCATCCCCATGGCCACTGTTAAGTCTTCCAGCATCTCTTAGAGCTTTTAAGTGAGTTCAAGAGAGCCATATGTCTGTGAACCACAAGTTAGCAATAGTGCCCATGAGTGAGTGATCATTTTGAAAACCACCAAATGACCTGTGGTTTTGGTGTTTTTAAGCAATTCTCTCTATGGTCTTTGGTAGTTATCTCTTAGCAATACTAATATGCATTTACCTCTCCCTCCCTTTTTTTTCTATTCTTGCATACTGTTATGCTCTTCTCTTGTTTTGTAATTTTATCTGTCCTATATTTGTAACTATAATGCCTCCACTTATCAGTGTTTCTCAGTGGGGTTTCTGTGGGTACTTCAGGTAAGACCAGGCTTTATAGTGCAGAATGTTCCTTGTTTTTTGGCATTTAGCAACCCTGGTTTCCAACCACTAAAATGCTGTAGCACTCCCTAGCCATTGTGAAAAGCAAAAGCATTTCTTTGTAGTGCCAATACCTCCTGAGAAGGCAGTATCAGCCTTTGTTAGGAGCCACAGATAGACTGAAGCTCCAAAGGACACTTGCGGGGGATATGTTTATTAATCAAGTATTAATGTTTACTTTGTGACTAGCACTGTGCCAAAAGAAAACAACATATCAAAGTCAAGACATGCATTGAAGACAATTAATAAACAACTTGAGGCTCCAACATTATCCACACTGTAATTATTGAATATATAAGTGTTTATTGTCTGTAAATATAATCTGTTGGGTAAAGAGAAAGAAATTCAATCCCATCTTATGACCTCCTGGCAAACCAACAGTGTCATTATCTTTTTATGCAACCCAAACTCTTCTTGGGTACTTTAGGAAAAAGACTGTTTTTCAAATCTGTTCCATTCTCTATCAGTGTTGGGACAGAAAGTGAAAGGGAGTCTTACTGTGTTATCATGGCAGCAGAGAAAATGGAGCTCTCCGATCATACTGTTTTTTAGATGCATTTTGTAGACGTGGTCTGCTCTTGGGAGTGGTGCCTCCTGCAGTGCAACTGGCTGTTTCTAGCTATCTGTATAAAGCTGCAGTCTTCCTTGTGGAGTCTAGGGCTCTGGCGTCATTGGTCTTTTGAGCTTGAAATCCTCAGCAGAGATAGCCTCTTTGTTTTAGATCCAGGGATTTTTCATAAAGCTTCCTGTTCTTTCCCCTCATTTGCAAAGACTTCTTGGTCTCTTACACATAGGCCATGGAAAGCTACAAGGACAGCTGTAGCTTTACCTGTGTATGTATCTTGAAACACCACCACCTCAGCCATGAAGCCCCGGTGCTGAATTGAAAATGTCAGTGAAAACTTCTAAAGCCTTGGTTTCTCCTTGCTACTCTGCCACTACCTAGATGTGCTTGGCCACTTCTCTACTTATCTAGCAGTTTCTAAAATGACTCATTTTCTACAACTGGTCCCAGAATTCCTGGGATTGCAAGGGGTGGGAATTTCCTTCTTTCTTCTTCCTCTCTGGACAACTCATATAAACTGTGAAGTGTACCAAAATCCATTTCAATGGTACTAAATTTTCAAGCCCATTTTTTACAGCAAAATCTTATTTTGAGTAAGAAAAGCTAAATATTAATTATTCTATTTTTATCCATCTTAATGATTTTAATAAGCCATTTATAGACATATGGCAATATCTGGCTTTCAGGGTAGAAATTTGTATGTAGGGAAATACATATATATGCAAGTGTATATAGGGAAATGTATATAGAAAAGAATACACTGTTTTATTAGCACCATATAACAGCCATGTCTGTGCATAATTATGTGTACACAGTGAACAGGATCAGGTGACATTTGCTGGCGTTATCTGGGGATGCTTTGGAGCATGTGAAATTGAATTAAATGTGACACATAGATATGGTATGAATAGAAATAGAAAAGAGAGAGAAGAGGTAGCACAGTGTATGTATATTGAGGATTTCTGATAATATAGTTTTAAGCAATCATTTATTTTAAGATATATGAAGACACAAAAGTAACCATTACAGGGCCTCATCTTATTATCTCTCCAAAATGTTATGGATAATCTTTACAAACATGTAAAAAATTAAAAAAAAAAGTTAAACTGAGACTTTCTATTTCTGGTAGTGATTTATTTTCCTATTGTTTAAAAAACTTATTTTCCAATTATTCGGTGATTGATTTTATTATCTGCTAGTGTTAATAGAGGAAATGTGGCAGCAGGTGCCAAAAGGTTTTGTTTTGTTTTTTTAAAGGAGGAACAAGCTAAAATTGGAAAAAATATATTTTCAAGAAAGATATTTTTCCCCTTGCAAATTGGAAAAAAGATCATTTTTATTCAGTGTTAAAAGCAGAAAGCCTCTCTGGAGCTTGGGAAATACTACAGTTTCCGGAGAATAGATTGAAACTACCATGGAGTGTAAAGTCTATTCTCAACAATTGCTTATTTTAAATGTAATAACATATTTTTTCTTTCCACTTAATGTGGTTTGAGTCTTGCAGAACAACATTTATCCTTTGATTTAGATGTAAATTATGATATAAGAAATTTTTCCCAAAAATTATGTATAGATGTGTTGTTATTTATCTGTTTATGCACTAAAATATTATACTCTAAAAGTAATATATTAAAAGTATTATAGATTCAGAATTATTTCCATATTTAATATTTTAACTCATTAATTCATTAACATTAACATTTAAGTGGATCATGTTAAATGGTTTGTGTGGTAGGCAGAATAATGTCTTCCAAAATATATCCATGTCCTACTCCCCAGAACCTGTGTGTATGTTGTGTTGTGTGGGAAGGAGAGGTTTAAGTTCACTTGTCAACTGACCTTAAAATGGGGAGTTTATCCTGAATTATGTAAGTGGTTCCAGTGCTATCACAAAGGCTCTTAAAAGTGAAGGAAGGAGACAGAAGAGTCAGAAGCAGAGTGCTGCTATGTGAGAAAGACTTGACCAAGCAATTGCTTTCCCTGAAATGGAAGACAGGCACAAGCCAAGCAAGATGTGCAGCCTGCAGAGCTTAAGAAAGACAAGAAAATAGATTCTTCCCCAACGTCTGCTGAAAGGAATGCAGTTCTGCCAACACCTTGATTTTATCCCAGGGAGATCTATGTGGGATTGATGGATCTATCCCACATAGATCTCACTGGAGAGAACTTTAAAATGATTAATTTATGTAGTATGAAGGCAAGAAATGTTTGATATTTGTTACAGCAGCAATGGCAACTAATACATTATTAAAGTGAAAACATTTGACTTGGGTAGGTATCTCATATGGAATTTCAGTTCTACTTTTTAGTTAAGTAACTTTAAGCAACTTATTAAAGTTATTAAACCTCTAAAATAAAAAGAATAATTGTTAACTTTCAGGATATAAAAGTAAATAAAATAATATACACTTAAAAAATTTGAACTATATATTAAACATTATGTGCTTAAAAAAAAGTTCTATAAACCCTTGAAACCAAAATTGTTAAGAATAAAACAAAGTTCCTGTTTTTAAGGAGTTTATATTCAAATTTAGAAGAAAAACATTTGAATGATCAAATTTAAGATGATAGATATTATTATTACAGAGAGAATAGCTAATTATTGGAGAGTGTTAAAAGATGGGCCAAAAATATTTGGAGAGGTTGTATTTAAGATAAATTTTGGGGCCGGGCGCGGTGGCTCACGCCTGTAATCCCAACGCTTTGGGAGGCCGAGGCAGGTGGATCACGAGGTCAAGAGATCAAGATCATCCTGGCCAACATAGTGAAATCCCATCCCTACTAAAATATAAAAATTAGCTGGGCGTGGTGGCGCGCGTCTGTAGTCCCAGCTACTCGGGAGGCTGAGGCAGGAGAATTTTTTGAACTGGGGAGGCGGAGGTTGCAGTGAGCCGAGATCGCACCACTGCACTCCAGCCTGGCGCCTGGCGACAGAACAAGACTCTGTCTCAAAAAAAAAAAAAAAGATAAATTTTGAAAGATGAATAAATTTTCCAGGGTGTATGTTAATATAGATATACTTGGAATTTTATAATTCACTATTGAGGAGGGTTTTTATTTTGACAGTTTTTTTTTTTACAAAGTTAAGGAAATATTCATTTATTCTTGTACTTAGAATCTTTTTAAAATTAGGAATAGTTTTGAATTTTATCAAATGCATTTTTGCTCTCTGTGGAAATAAAGATTGTTTCACCTCCTAGTATTGCAATTCTGGGGTAAGCCAGTGGAATTTACAAGTTATATATTGCCAAATTCTACTTGCTAAATATTTTTATTTTAAAACTACATGATTGAGGTATATTTTATATTTGGTAAAATGTATATTTTTTGTAATTTTCATTAGTGAGGAAAGAACCAGTTTTTGGTGTCATAATTTTGTATTGGTTTTCCGTTTTTTATTTCATTGGTCTCAGTTCCGATCTTTACTATTTCCTCACTTCTACTTATTAATGCTTAATTAGCTCTTCATTTTCTCACTTCTTACCATGGACACTTAGATACTTTATTTAAGATCTTTTTTTCTTCTAATGCAAACATTTAAAGTCATAAGTAAGCCAGATGTGGTCCCAGCTATGCAGGAGGGTGAAGTGGGAGGATGTCTTCAGTTCAGGAGTTACAGGCAGTGATCCATGATCATGCCACTGCACTGCAGCCTGGGAAACAGAGAAAGACCCTATCTCAATCAATCAATCAATATTCTTCTAAGTACTACTTTAGCTGCATCTCACCAATTTTGATATCTTGCATTTTATCATTCAGTAGAAAATATTTCTAAATTTAACTTATGACTTTTTTCTTAACCCTGTGGTTACTGTCAAGTGTGCTATTTAATTTAGAAACATTGGGAATTTCTCAAGTAATTTTTTGATAATTTATTTTAAAAATGACCACTCCTTTAGTATACAGTTGTATGAGATTTTCCAAACGCTAGGAGCCATGCAGCTACTAATCAAACTATAGAACAGTTCTATTCTCCTCCTAAATTTTCTATTTGTATATGCTTTGTAGTTAGTATCTTGCTGCACTTTTTTTCTCTATGTAGATTTGGCTTTTTAAGACTTCAAAGTGAAGTATGTGTTTGTTCTCTGTTAGTTTTGTCTCTTTGCTTTCTCTCAAGACTGTTGTTACCAAGATGAACAAAAACCTTTACTGCAGCTGCAGTTTCAGTATCAGCTTAATATTTTGGTATTAATATTCTTAATATTCTGGTGTTATTAATTTTATCTTTGTTTTACACCTTTGCTTAAGGGCTAAGCTCCAAGTTAATTTTTTTCCAGTATTTTAGCTAACATTTCAAATTATAGTGAGAGTCTTTTGGGGTACCTACTCTGATATATATCTAGAGGCAGAAATCCAGGTCAAAATCTTGTCTCCAAACTTACGTAAATATATATTCATTGACAGAAAATATGCCAAAACTTTTTTAAAATTTACGTAACAGTTGTCATGAAAAGAAGCTTTGTGCAAAAAAAAAATTCTTACTCAACATTGGTTTTGAGATCAATTCATTGTGTATGTGTAGTTTATTTTTAAAAATAATTTATAATATTCAATCATACATATAAGTATTATTTTCTTTCTTTCTCTGTAGGGCAAAACAGAGAAAGAAAGAAAATAAGTTTATTTCTCTGCTCTTACACTAATACAAACATCGTCACAGAAGGAGAATTCTGTGGCCAAATATATGGGGATTTTTCCTCACATGCTAAGCAGCAGACACCAGTTGGGTGCCCTTCAATTCAGTTCAGATACTTACCTAGAGATAGTGTCAGATCCCACAGGTTTCAGGCCCTGTCACCATGATAGAGCCATTACCCCAGACACCAGTTGCAAGTCTGGGCCCCTGAAACTTCTGAGTAACTGACTTCAGTTTGTGATTTCCATGACCTTCTTTTTGGGTTTGATTAATCTGCTGGAGCAACTCACAGAACTCAGGGAAAAACTTAATTTTGCCAGTTTATTAGAAAGGATAGTACAAAGACTACAGATAAAGAGATGCATAAGGTAAGTTATGGGAGAAGATGCAGGGAGCTTTCATGTTCTCCCTGGGTATGCTATCCTTCAGAAACCTGGAGGAATCACCCGGTCAGCTTTCTGGAATTGCCAGACTCTGTTCTTTGGGTCTTTATGGAGAATTATTGTTTGACTGAAGCATGGACAATTGTGTCAAAATGTAATTGGATGAAAACGGTATGATCTAAACCCAGCAAACCCTGTCTGTTCAGATCCTTCTTAGTCTCTCTGTGCAACATTCCTTCCTCCACAGGGTCTTCCTCCAGCAGGACCCTCTCTGGAATGAGGGTCTTATGACCCACAACCACATTGAAATCCTGCCTTGGGCAGGTAAAAGGAAGACAGGAAAGGATCTGAGAGAGATTTTGTTTCCTGGGGTCTGCTTCTCAGGCCCAAATTACCCCAACATTGTAACAAAATACTCTTAACAATGGTTATGAAAGTATGAGCTAGGTACTGTGAATGAAAAAAAATATATATATATATATGTATAGGTATATATGTATATATAATCATAAAGTCATACTTTATTGAAGAGTTAGACTATTTCCTTTTAAAATATCACAATTTTTAATAAATGTATTTATTACAATTTAAGTATATAGGGAAAATAGTAGGGGAAATACTATATTAAATGATATATGCCTTTTGATTGTTCCAAATTGTCCTTCTGAGTAACTGAACCAAACTGCATTATCACTGGAAGTTTATGAGAGTAACTGACTTGTCATACCCTTAGGAACTTTGATAATGTCAGTGGGGCAGATTCTATTTTTCAAAGATGGCTGCAACATTTCTCTGATTCCACATTCTTTTTTTACAATTACTTTAATAGTCCTCCATTAAGAGCTGTGCTTGGCTGGGCATGGTGGCACATGCCTGTAATCCCAGCATTTTGAGAGGCTGAAGCAAGCAGTCACCTGAGGTAAGGAGTTCGAGACCAGCCTGGCCAACATGGTGAAACCTCATCTATACTAAAAGTACGAAAATCAGCCAGTGTGGAGGCAGGCACCTGTAATCCCGGCTACTTGGGAGGCTGAGGCAGGAGAATCATTTGAACCTAGGAGGCAGAGGTTGCAGTGAACTGAGATCGGCCACTGCAGTCTAGCCTGAGTGACAAGAGTGAAATTCTCTCAAAAAAACAAACAAAAAACCAAAAGAGCTGTGCTTTATGTTCTCTACAGTTGAATTGGGGTAGGCTTATGATTATTAAAAAGGTATGGCAGGGACAAATGTGAATTAAAAGAGAAGGCAGCTAGGCTGTAAAATTTAAGGAGACATTGACTTTCAGAGTTGTACACACACAGGGTCAACAAGTGAAGGATTGCACTTGCACAACCCTGAGAGAGTGCTCCAGATATTCTGCCCTAGATGCTTCACTTGCCTCACCCTTGTCCCAGCCTAGCGCTTAGCCAATCCCATGGCTTTAGAGTTGAAACTACCTGTTAAGTTGTTCCAAATGTGGGCAAGAATGGTAGGACTTTATATTTCTGTATCAACTATCTATAAGTTTTAGATTATATAAATGCATTTTTTTCTATGTATCTATTGTGTTTTTCCCTTCATTTTTTCTTAGAGACTAGGTCTCACTGCTGTGTTTCCCAGGCTGGTCTTGAACTCTGTGGCTCATGTGATCCTCCTGCCTCAGCCTCGCTAGTTGCTGAGATTACAGGTGCATGCTGCCGTACCTGGCTTTGTGTTTTCTTTTATAATGAGGCAATGTAGCAGATTATAGTGATAGCTTTTCAGATGTTGAGCTACCTTTTATTATTTGAAATAAATGTTATTTAGTATAAAAATATTTATGTATGATTGAACATTATTTTGGATATTTTGCGTCTGTATATATAAGTGACAATTAGTTACTCTTTTCTTTTTCTGATTATTCTCTGGTTTTTTTTTCAAGGTATTTGCACGTAGTTTTCTTAATTAAAGAAATTTTGCACAAAACAGATTTTTCATTTGTTGAGGGTTTGTAAAATTATCTGTAAATTTGTATTTATTTTTATAGGTCATTCTTTGAGAATAGACTTTACTTGTACCTTCTTAAAGGAATTGTTATTAGTTTAGTCAGGATTTCTATCCTGTAAATAGGATGACTTTAGGAATTTATATTTGTCTTGAAAAACTTGTAAGATTTCAAATCTGTTTACTTAAAATTACTTTTTAATTTATTTTTATATCTCTATTATATTTGTTGTAAGATACCCTTATTAGTCCCAAAGGTCCTAGAATAGTTTTTCTATAAAACTGAATTTGAGGCAAGTATTAAGTTGCCAACATTTTATTTGAAAGATTCAAAGAAAAGTAGAGAGGGTAAAAGGGAAGCAAAGAAAAGGAGATGTGATATATAGCCCAGGCTATCACCATATAGATAGCATATTTCCTAGATGATGTCTAAATTCTCAGTGCTTCTCCAGAAAATTCACAAAAAAGAACTCTACCTTGGAGGAATCCATAGGAAAGAACGAAGGGAGAGCTATCAACACCACACTTCTGAGTTGTATAAGCCTGCTTCTCAATAATCTCACAGAAATCCAGGCACCCAACTGTTAGTGTCGTATTTTTTTCCAAATCTGAAAGTGAAAGATGGCCCAACATAGGTGAGCATCAAATGATAAAGAAGAAAGCAGTCCTGCTACAGAAATTTTTTGTCCCAATACATTCATATTGTTAGTTTTTAGTTTCTTTTACATACTTGATGCAAACTATACAAGATTTGTCTATCTTATTAACCATTTCCAAGAATAACTTTATGGACTGAATGTTTGTGTCTCTCTAAAATTCATATGTTGAGATCTAATCTCTAGTGCAATGATATTAGGAGGTGGGGCCTTCAAGACGTAATTAGGAGTAGATGAGGTCATAAAGGTGTAGTCCTCATGAATGAAATTTATGCCCATAAAAGAGTCATGTGAGAGGGCTTTTATTCTCTATACTACTCTCTACCATGTGATGATACAGTGGGACATTGGCAGTCTGCAACTCGGAAGAAGGCCCTCAGCAGAACCCAACCATGCTGTCAACCTAATTTTGAATTTCCAGCCTTCGCAACTGTGAGAAACACATTTCTGCTGTTTATAAGCTACCCAATTTGTGGTATTTTGTTATAGCAGCCAAAGCCAACTAAGATGGGTTTCATTAAAACGTTAGCAATTTCTTATCATTTCTTTGATTTTATTTTATTTTTCTTCTTATTATTTAACGCTATGATTCTTCACCTGGTTCTGAGTTGAATATATAACTGATGTATTTAAAAAGTCATGTTGCTATCGAAGAAATCTATTTAAGAGTATAAATGTTCTGACAGGTATACCTCAAGATATTGTGGGTTTGGTTTCAAACTACCACAATGAAGTAAATATAACAATAAAGCAAGTCACACAAATTTTTGGTTTGTTGGTACACACAAAAGTAGTCTATTAAATGTGAAAAAATAATGTACCTATCTTAATTAGAAAAGGTTTTATTGCTAAAAACGCTAACAATCAACTGAGGCTTCAGCCTGTCATAAACTTTTGCTGGTGGAGGGTTGCCTCCATGTTCATTGCTGCTAAGTGTTCAGGGTGATGCTTGCTGAAGGTTGGGCTGGCTGTGGTAATTTCTTAAAATAACAATGAAATTTGCCCTTTGATTGACTTTTCCATTCCTGAAAGATTTCTCTTTGGTATGTGATGCTACTGGATAGCATTTTACCCAGAGTAGAACTTCTTTCAGAAGTAAAGAAAATCCACTCAAATGCTTAAACTACCTTATCAACTGGGTTTATGTAAAGTTCAAAATCCACTGTTGTAATTTTAACAATGTTCAAAGCATTTTTACCAGCAGTAAATTCCATCTCAAGAAAGCACTTTTTATGCTTATGCTTATTCCTAAGAAGCAACTCCTCATCTGTTCAAGTTCATCATGAGATTGCAGCAATTCAGTCATATCCTCAGACTGCACTTCTAGTTCTCTTAATCCTTTTCACAACATCTGCAGGTACTTTCTCCCCTGAAATCTTGAGTCCCTCAAAGACATCCATGAGGGTTGAAATCAGCTTCTTATCTTCTTTTAATGTTGATATTTTTACCTCCTCCCATGAATCATGAATGTTCTTAATGGCATCAATATGGTGAATCCTTTCTGGAAGGTTTTTAATTTATGGTGCCCGGATCCATCATGGGAATCACAACCTATGGCAGCTGTAGCCTTACAAAATATATTTCTTAAATAATAATACTTAAAAATATAAATTACTTCTTGATCCATGGGCTTCTGAATGGATGCTGTCTTGATAAGCATAACAACATTTATCTCCTTCTACATCTCCATCAGAGATCCGAGGTGACCTTTACTGTTAATAAGCAGTAATATTTTGATGGAAATCTTTTTTTTTTTCCTGAGGAGTAGGTCTCAACAATACAGAGAACTGCGTAAAATATTCAGTGAACCATGCGATAGGTAGACATGTTGTCATCTAGGCTTTATTGTTTCATTTATAGAGCACAGGAAGAATAAATACAGAATAATGCTTAAGGGCTCTATGGTTCTCAGAATGATAAATTAACAGTGGCTTCAACTTAAAGTCACCGGTTGCATTAGCCCCTACAAGAGATTCAGCCTGTTCTTTGAGACTTTGAAGCCAGACATTGACTTCTCTGCTCTTGCTAGCATCTCCTTCCAATCAAGAGCTGTTGTTTTGTGTAGCCACTTTTATCGATTGCCTTAGCTAGATCTAGATAACTTGCTACAGCTTCTACATCAGCACTTGTTGCTTCACCTTGCATTTTTTTGTTATGGAGATGGATTCTTTCCTTAAGTTTCATGAAGCAAACTCTGTTAGCTTCAAACTTATATTCTGTAGCTTCTTTACTTCTTTAATTTAGCCTTCACAGAATTGAAGAGAGTTAGGGCCTTACTCTGGATTAGATTTGTGTTTAAGGAAATGTTGTAGTTGGCTTCATCTGTTGAGACCCATCAACTTTATATATCAACAGTAAGCCCGTTTCACTTTCTTGTCATTCATGTATTCACTAGAATATTACTTCCGGTCTCTTTCAAAAACTTTTTTTTAGTACTCACAACTTGGCTAACTGTTTGGCACAAGAGGTCAATCTTTTGCCTATCTCAGCTTTTGAGATTGTCTTCCACACTAAGGCATGATTGTCTACCTTTTAATTTAAAGTTAAAGGTGTGTGACTCTTCCTTTCATTTGAACCCTGAAGGTCTTTGCTGGGCTATTAACTGGCCTCATTTGAATAGTATTGTGTCTTAGGGAACAGGGAGGCCTGAGGAGAGAGAAAGAAATAGGGGAACAGCCAGTGTGTAGAGTTGTCAGAACACATAAAACATTTATCAATTAAGTTCACTGTCTTATGTAGGTGCATTTGTGAAGTCTCAATACAGTTACAATGGTAACATCAAAGATCATTGGTCACAGATCATTATAACAAACATAATAATAATGAAATATTTTGAAATATTGGGAGAATAACCAACATGTGATACAGAGACACAAATTGAGCACATGCTGTTAGACAAATGACACCAAAAGAATTACCAAAGGCAGGGTTGCCACAAACCTTCATTTTGTTTAAAAAAAAACAAAAAACAAAAAACAATATTTGGAAACCATAATACAATGATGTGCAATACAACTGTATGCCTATACCATTTTTTTGTTTTGATAGTTATTACTTTTATTATCATTAGTTATAAGTGTTTTTAGCTTTCCATTTTTAGCAATTCATGAACATGATTCAATGTTTTAGTCATGGATTATTTTGACATGCATCATTTTATTTTTGAACTTTTGTTACTAACATGTATACTATTTATTTCTAACTTAGTGGTATTGAGAAAACCTGGTTTCAGATTACAATGCAATTAAATAAGAAATTAATTTTAAATAAATTCAATCTGAAAGAACTCATGATTGTTCAATTATCTCATTTTTATCTTTTCTTATTTGTGTATTCTTTTTGCTATACTGATTTTTGCCTATTTTTTCTTTTTACTTTTTTCTTGCATTCAATTAGGTACATAAAATTTTCAATTTAATTTCTTTATTTTGTTCATTTGGAAGTGGATTTTTTTCTTATTGTCTTAGTAGTTTTCCTTAAACATTTAACATGTTTACATACAAATATTTCTTAAAATGTCTAATGGCATTCAGCATCTAAAACTTAACATTTAAGCAACTAAGTTTTGCCCTTTCAAATAACTATTTGAAGAAACTTATTTTCATAATATTTCTGAAACAAGTTTCTTCTTCCAGCTACTACTCATTTTTATAATATTAAGTTTCCCCTCCCAGCTACTAATCATTTTTCTGCCCCCATTTGCAGTACTTCCCCTGTAAAGTGTTACCTATTTCCATTCTCTTTCAAATTAACACTTAACAGGCTTTTATTCCAACCATTGTAAAGCCAATACTTCTCAAAGTTAGCAATGCCCTTCTAATTGCTAAATTTATTAGTCTTTCATTTGTACTCATTAATCAAATGCATTTGGTCAGTGATACAGGTTGAATGTTTGCCTCTTCCACATCTCATGTTGAACTGTGATTCCCATTGTTGGACATGGGGCCTAATGGGAGGTGTTTGGGTTATGAGGTTGGACCTAATGGAGGTGTTTGGGTTATGAATAGCTTGGTGCTGTCCTTAGGGTAATAAGTGAGTTCTCACTCTGTTAGTTCATGTGAGAGGTGTTTTCTTAAAGAAGCTTGACACCTCTCCCTTGCTCTCTCTTGCTCCTGCTCTCATCATGTGAAACACATCCTCCACCTTCTCTTTCTGCCATGATTGTAAGCTGCTTGAGGCCCCTACCAGAAGCAGATGCTTGCATTATGCTTTCCGTACACCTTGTAGAACTTTCAGCAAATTAAACCTCTTTTTAAAATGAGTTACTCAGCCTCAGTTATTTCTTTATAGCAACACAAGGATGGACTAATACAATCAGTTACTTTCCCTTGGTACTCATTCTTTACTTGGCTTCTATCACATTCTCTTTACTTTCTTTTTTGATCGCTTGTGTCAAAGAAAACTTAGAGCAGGCCAGTTAGACAAGGAAGAAGATCACTGCAAATAGGGATCAAGCCTTTTGCAATAAGGGAGAGAGATTGAATTGAATCAATCTGTGATTCAGCTGAAACAAAAGGCAGGAGGATTTTCAAGAGCTGGGTATCCTATTGGAGAAGGAGTATAGGATGAACTTTAGTGGAGAGGTTGGTTAAAGTGCTTAGGTCATTTGTGTTTGCTACTTAGCACTTATCAAAATTAGGCACTTGCTTTCCCAGAGAGACTAAGAGATAGGGGTGCTATCTTCCTTAATGATTACATTTCAAACAGATGGCTCTAAGGTCCTTGAGAAAGACATTCTTGGTTGTAAAAACTGGAAAAAGAATAGGAAAAAGCATTTGACAAAATTCAACACCCTTTCATGATAAAACACTAATAAAACTAGGAATAGAAGGAAATTACCTTAACATAACAAAGGTTGTATATGAAAAGCCCAGAGTAAACATCATATTCAATGATGAAAAACTGAAAGGTTTCCATTCAAGATAAAGGACAGTACAGGGTAGCTGTTACCACTTCTATTCAAAATAAAACAGGTTGGATATCTCTTTTCTGAAATGCTTGGTGCCAGAAGTGTTCTGGATTTTGGATTTTGTAATATTTTTGAATCTGCATTATGAGACACTGTGGGGATGGAACTCAAGTCCCAAACAAGAACATTGTTTCTGTTTTATAGACACCTTATACACATACATAAAGATAATATATATTTGTAATAATTTTGTTTATGAAGCAAAGTTTGTGTACATGAGATTAGGTGTGGAATTTTCTATTTGTGGCATCATGTTGGTGCTCAAAATGTTTTATGTTTTGTAACATTCCAGATATTGAATTTTTGGACTAGGAATAATCAACCTGTACTAGAAGACTTGGCCAGATAAACTATGCAAAAAAAATAAAAAGGATCCAAATCAGAAAGCATCCTATTAGGATGGCCATTATAAACAAAACAAATCAGACAGAAAATAACAAGTACTGATATGGATGTGAAGAAATAGGAACCCTTCTTGCAGTGTTGGTGGGAATGTAAAATGATGCAGCTGCTACAGAAAACACTATGGAAGTTCCAAAATAAAAATAAAAATAAAACACCATATGTAATCTAGTAATCTCACTTTTGAGTATTTAATATGAAAGCATTGAAAAGACGATT
This sequence comes from Cacajao melanocephalus, assembly GCA_963573385.1. Lineage (NCBI taxonomy): Eukaryota > Metazoa > Chordata > Mammalia > Primates > Pitheciidae > Cacajao > Cacajao melanocephalus. The sequence continues at coordinate 72,410 of CAUYLG010073169.1, forward strand.
TAGAAGATATTTACACTCCCATATTTATTACAGCATTATTTACAATAGCCAAGAGGTGAAAACAATCTAAATGTTTATTGATGACTGGATAAAGAAAATGCGCCATGTATATATACATATATTTATTATCTATATAAAACTACATAATATATATAGCTATATAATGTATATGTATGTGTATATATATAAAATGTAATGAAATACTATTCTACCTAAAAAAAGAGGGAAATGCTGTCATATGCTACAACATTGATGAACTATGAGGACATTATTCTAAGTGAAATAAGCCAGTCACAGAAGGAAAAATACTGCAGGATTCCATTTATCTGAGATGTCTAGGTAATCAGTCTCATAGTAGCAGAAAGTAGAATTGTGGTTCCCAGAGTTTGGGGATAGGAAGAAATGGGGCTGTTCAATGGGCTCTTCAGTCATTTCAGTATTTTCATTGAAAAAGTTGTGGAGACCTGCTGTACAACAACATGCATCCAGTTAAAAATACTGCCCTGTACAGTTAAAATCTTGTTAAGAATGAATCTCGGGTTATGTGGTTTTTTTTTTTTTTACCCTTACAATCTCTCTCTCTCTCTCTCTCATATATATATATATATATATATATATATATATATAACATATACATAATATAAACAATATATAGTATACAGGATATATATAATATATAACATACAGGAATTAATTATATATTAAATGTATATTTAAAATATTAAATATATATCATATACCACTTTTACTATCCTAGTTTGAGCTTCCATTATATGTCACTTGGATAATTTTTTCAGCTTTCTAACTGGTCTACTTACTTCCATCTTTGCCCCTAAATTCTATTTTCAACACCACAATTAGTGAGTCTCTTAATGTTTGCATCGGGTCATATCCCAAGTCTACTCAAACTCTGCATGAAGTAGCTTCCCATTATACAGAGAATAAAATAGAAAGTTTTTACCAAGTCCAATGAGACCCAGCATAAGTTGGTTTCTAAGTACGGCTTGAATTCATCTTTCTTTTTCCTCTTCATCTGGCTCATTTTGTTCTAGCTTTCTGGCCTCTTCGAGAGTCATTGAATGCTTCAAGCATTCTCAACTTAGGAGCTTAGGACTGACTGCTCCCTTTTTCTGGTGTGCTCATTCTTGTATTTTCCATATAGATGGCATCTATACCTCCTTAAGTCTTTGATCAAATCACCCCTTTTCAATGAGACCTACCTTGAAAACTCTCTTGCAGCCAATCTCCCCAAACTTACTACTTCCGTTGTATATTTTGATGCTCTTAACTCTGTATATATTTATTTTTCCATGACACTTATTATCTTTATCATACTGTATAAAAGGAACAACAGGAATTATAAAAAGACAGACTCGAAATATATTTTGAAAGTAAAAATGAAATATTTAAATTTAAATTATTCATATTGAGATATTTGTTTATTACAAAATTAACCCATCATTCCATTTTTTTCATTCCTTTATTATATGCCTATACGTTACTAGAACATAAGCTTCACAGGGTTGGCTCTTATTTATTTTTTCACTGATGTATCCCTAAATCAGGACTGACACATAAATATATTTTGAGTGAATGAAGGTTAGATAAAAGCTTTTTAAATTGTCACTGGAAGTAAAACCTGTGTCTCTGAGGCTCCTTGCTCTTCCTTTTTTTAACTTGTATTTTAGATTCAGGTGTATATTTGTAGGTGTGCTACATGGGTAAATTGCATGTCATAAGTGTATGTTGTACAGATTATTTTGTCAACCGGGTAATAAGCATAGTACCTGATAAGTAGTTTTTCAGTTCTCATCATCTCCCATCTTCCACCCTCAAGTAGGCCCCAAAGTCTATTATTCCCTTCTTTGTGTTCATGTTTACTCAGTGTTTAATTCCCATATGTAAGAGAAACATGCAGTACTTGGTTTCTCCATTCCTGCATTAGTTACCTCAGGATAATAGCCTCTAGCTGCAAAGGACATGATTTCATTCTTTTTTATGGCTGCTTAGAATTCCATGATGCCTATGTATCACATTTTCGTTATCTAGTCTACCATTGATGGGCATTTAGGTTGATTCCTTGTCTTTGCTACTTTGAATAGTGCTGCAGTGAACATATACGTGCATGTGTCTATATGATAAAATAATTTATATTTCTTTGGGTGTATACCCAGTAATGTGATTGCTGGGTCAAATGGCATTTTTGTTTTAAGTTCTTGGAGAAATTTCCAAATTGCTTTTCACAGTGGCTAACTTACTTTACATTTTCACCAGTGGTTATAAGTGTTCACTTTTTCTCTGCAACCTCACAAGCATCTGCTATTTTTTGAGTTTCTAATAACAGCCATTATGACTGGGGTGAGATGGCATCTCATTATGATTTTGATGTGTAGATTTGCATTTCTCTAATGATTAATGATACTGAGCATTTTTAATATGCTTGTTGGCTATATGTATGTCTTCTTTTAAGAAGTGTCTGTGCATTCTTTTGCCCATTTTTAAATAAGTTTTTTTTTTGTAAATTTGTTTAAGTTCCTTATAGAAGCTGGATATTGGATCTTTCTTTGATGCATAGTTTGCAAGTATTTTCTCCCATTTTGTGAGTGGCCTGTTGACTCTGTTGATATTTTCTTTTGCTATGCAAAAACTCCTCAATTTGATTAGGCCCAACATTTCAATTTTTGTTGTTGTGGAAATTGCTTTTGGGGTCTTTGCCATGTCCCAGGTTTTTTATAGTTTTTTATAGTTTTAGGTTTTACATTTAAATTTTTGATGCATCTTGAACTGATTTTTGTTAGTGGTAAAAGGATGGGACCCAAATTTAATCCTTTGAATGTGGCTAGCCAGTTATCCCTGCATCATTTATTGAACAGAGAATCCTTTTCCCATTGTTTCTTATTGTCAACTTTATGCAAGAGCAGAGGGTTTCAGGTGTGCAGGATTGTTGCTGCACTCTCTGTTCTGTACTGTTGGTGTATGCATCTGTTTTTATACCAATACAACATTGTTTTGGTTACTGTACCCTTGTATAGTTTGAAGCTGAATAATATGATGCCTCCAGCTTTGTGCATTTTGCTTAGGATTGTTTTGGTTGTTTCATAAATTTTTTGGTTCCATATGAATTTTGGAATAGATTTTTTTTTCTAATTCTGTGAAAAATGTTGTTGGTAGTTTGATAGGAATAGCATTGACTCTGTAAATTGCCTTGGACAGCATGGCCATCTTAAGAATATTGATTCTTCCTATCCAAGGGAATGGAATGTTTTTCCATTTGTTTGTGTCGTCTCTGATTTCTTTTAGCAGTGTTTTGTAATTCTCATTGCAGAGCTGTTTCACCTCTCTGGTTAGCTGTCTTCTTAAATATTCGGTTCTTTTGGTGGCTATTGTGAATGGGAGTGTTTTCTTAAATTGGCTCTAATCTACGATGTTATTGGTGTATAGAAATGGTACTTATTTTTGTACATTGATTTTTGTATCCAGAAATGTTGCCAAAGATGTTTATCAGATCTAGGAGCCTTTGGGCAGAGACTGTAGTTTTTCTAGGTACAGAATCATATTGCTTGCTGATATAGTTTGGCTGTGTCCCCACCCAAATCTTATCTTGAATTTCTGCATGTTGTGGGAGGGACCTGATGGGAGATAATTGAATCATGGGGGCAGGTCTTTCCTGTGCTTTTCTCATGATACTGAATAAGTCTTACAAGATCTGGTGGTTTTTAAGGGGGAGATTCGATTCCCTATACAATCTCTCCCTCTTGTTTGTCACCATGTGAGATATGCCGTTCACCTTCTTCCATAATTGTGAGGCGTCCCCAGCCACATGGAACTGTAAGTCCATAAGCCTCTTTATTTTGTAAATTGCACCATCTCAGGTGTATCTTTATTAACAGCATGAAAACAGGCTAACATAGTAAATTGGTACTGAGAGGAGGTCAGTGCCAAAAAGATACCCTAAAATGTGGGCGTGACTTTGGAACTGGGTAACAGGCAGAGATTGAAACAGTTTGTAGGGCTTAGAAGAAGAGAGAAAAATGTGGGAAAGTTTGGAACTTCCTAGAGACTTGTTGAATAATTTTGACCAAAATGCTGATGATGATATGGACAATGAAATTCAAGCTGAGGTGGTCTCAAGTGGAGATGAGCTTGTTGGAAACTGGAGCAAAGGTGACTCATTATGTTTTAGCAAAGAGACTGGCAGCATTTTTCCCATGCCCTAGAGATTTGCAGAACTTTGAACTTGAGAGAAGTAATTTAGAGTATCTGGCAGAAGAAACTTCTAAGCAGCAAACCATTCATTCAAGAGGTAACTTGGGTGTTATTAAAGGCATTCAGTTTTATAAGGGAAATGGAGCATAAAAATTCAGAAAATTTGTAGCCTGACAATGCAGTAGAAAAAAAATTTCCTTTTTTTTAAATTGCATTTTAGGTTTTGGGGTACATGTGAAGAACATGTAAGATTGTTGCATAGGTACACACGTGGCAGTGTGGTTTGCTGCCTTCTTCTCCATCACCTGTATCTGGCATTTCTCCCCATGTTATCCCTCCCCAACTCCCCACCCCTCGCTGTCCCTCCCCTATTTCTCCTGCCACAGAGCCCAGTGTGTGATGCTCCCCTCCCTGTGTCCATGTGTTGTCGTTGTTCAACACCCACCTGTGAGTGAGAACATGCGGTGTTTGATTTTCTGTTCTTGTGTCAGTTTGCTGAGAGTGATGGTTTCCAGGTTCATCCAAGTCCCTACAAAAGACAAGAACTCATTGTTTCTTATGGCTGCATAGTATTCCATGGTGTATGTGTGCCACATTTTTGTCCAGTCTATCATCAATGGGCATTTGGGTTGGTTCCAAGTCTTTGCTATTGTAAACAGTGCCACAGTGAGCATTCGTGTGCATATGTCCTTATAATAGAACGATTTATAATCCTTTGGATATATACCCAGTAATGGGATTGCTGGGTCAAATGGAATTTCTATTTCTAGGCCCTTGAGGAATCGCCACAGTGTCTTACACAGTGGTTGAACTAATTGACACTCCTACCAACAGTGTAAAAGTGTTCTTATTTCTCCACATCCTGTCCAGCATCTGTTGTCTCCAGATTTTTTAATGATCGCCATTCTAACTGACATGAGATGGTATCTCAGTGTAGTTTTGGTTTACATTTCTCTAATGACCAGTGATGGTGAGCATTTTTTCATGTTTGTTGGCCTCATCTATGTCTTCTTTTGTAAAGTGTCTGTTCATATCCTTCTCCCACTTTTTGATGGGCTTGTTTGTTTTTCTTGTAAATCTGTTTTAGTTCCTTGTGGATTCTGGATATTAGCCCTTTGTCAGATGGGTAGATTGCAAAAATTTTTTCCCATTCTGTTGGTTGCCAATTCAGTCTAATGACTGTTTCTTTTGCTGTGCAGAAGCTATGGAGTTTGATTAGGTCCCATTTGTCTATTTTGGCTTTTGTTGCCAATGTTTTTGGTGTTTTAGTCATGAAGTCCTTGCCTATGCCTATGTCCTGAATGGTTTTGCCTAGATTTTCTTCTAGGGTTTTTATGGTGTTAGGTCTTATTTTTAAGTCTTTAATCCATCTGGAATTAATTTTAGTGTAAGGTGTCAGGAAGGGGTCCAGTTTGTGCTTTCTGCACATGGCTAGCCAGTTTTCCCAACACCATTTATTAAGTAAGGAATCCTTTCCCCATTGCTTGTTTTGTCAGGTTTGTCAAAGATCAGATGGTTGTACATAAGTGGCATTAATTCTGAGGACTTTGTTCTGTTCCATTGGTCTATATCTAGAAAGTTTCCATTTTCTGAGGAGAAATTCAAGCCAGCTGTGGAAATTTGCATAAGTAATAAGGAGCTGAATGTTAATCCCCAAGACAATGGGGAAAATATCTCCTGGGCATGTCAGAGGTCTTCACAGCAGCCTCTCCCATCACAGCACTGCAGGCCTAGGAGGAAAAAATGATTTTGTAGGCTGAGTCCTGGGTCCCCATGCTGTGTGCAGCATAGAGATTGGGTGCGCTGTGTCCCAGCTGCTCCAGCTGTGGGTGAAAGGGGCCAATATAAAGCTCAGACCATGACTTCAGAGGGTCCAAGCCCCAAGTGTTGGCAGCTTCCACATGGTGTTGAGCCGGTGAGTGAGCAGAAGTAAAAAATTGGGATTTGGGAACCTCTACCTAGCTTTCAGAAGATGTATAGAAATGCCTGGATGCCCAGGAGAAATTTGTTGTAGGGGTGGTCCTCATGAACAACCTCTGCTAGGGCAGTGTGGAAAGGAAATGTGGGGTGGGAGCCCCCACACAGAGTCCCTACTGGGGCACCACCTACTGCACCTGTGAGAAGAGGGCCACCATCCTTCAGACCCCAGAATGATAGATCCTCCAACAGCTTCCACCATGGACCAGGAAAAGTCATAGCTACTCAATGCCAGCCCATGAAAACAGCTGGGAGGGAGGCTGTACCTTGAAAAGCCACAGGAGTGGAGCTGCCCAAGACCATGGGAACCCACCTTTTGGATCAATGTGAGATAAGGAGTCAAAGGAGGTCATTGTGGAGCTTTAAGATTTGACTGCCTGCTGGATTTTGGATTTGTATGGGGCCTGTAGCCCCTTTGTTTTGGCCAATCTCTCCAATTTGGAGTGGTTGTATATGACCCAATGCCTGTATCCCTATAGTATCTGCAAAGTAACTAACTTGCTTTTGAATTTATAGTCTTACGGCAGAAGGAAATTACCTTGTCTCAGATGAGACGTTGTACTGTGGACTTGTGAGTTAATGCTGAAATGAGTTAAGACTTCAGGGGACTGTTGGGAAGGCATGATTGGTTTTGAAATGTGAGGACATGAGACTTGGAAGGGGTCAAGGGTGGAATGATATGGCTTGGTTTGTGCCCCCACCCCCAAATCTCATCTTGAATTTTGGGAGGTAATTGAATCATGGGGGAAGGTCTTTTCTGTACGGTTCTCATGATAATAAGTCTCATGAGATTGACAGTTTTTAAGGGGGAAGAAGAAGAGCTAAACATTCTAAATATATATGGACCCAGCGCAGGATCACCCAGATTCATATAACAAGTTCTTAGTGACATACAAAGAGACTTAGACTCCCAGACAATAATAGTGAGAGACTTTAACAACACACTATCAATATTAGACAGATCATAAGGACAGAAAATTAACAAAGATATTCAGGAATTGAATTCAGTTCTGAATCAAGTGGACCTGATAGATATCTACAGAACTCTTAACACCAAAACAACAAAATACACAATTTTCTTGGTGCCATATGGCACTTAATCTAAAATTGATTAGATTAATTGGAAGCAAATAATTGGAAGCAAATAACACAATTGGAAGCAAAAAACTCCTCAGCAAATTCAAAAGAACAGAAATCATAACAAACAGTCTCTCTTACCGTAGCACAATTAAATTGGAACACGAGATTAAGAACTCATTCAAAACCACATGGAAATTAGAGCAATCTGCTCCTCAATGACTCCTGGGTATATAATGAAATTGAGGCAGAAATCAAGGAGTTCTTTGAAACCAGTGAGAACAAAGGGACAATGTTCCAGAATCTCTGGGACGCAGTTAAAGCAGTGTTAAGAGCGAAATTTATAGCATTAAGTGCCCCCATCAAAAAGTTAGAAAGATCTCAAATTGACACCTTAATATAACAACTAAAAGAACTAGAAAACCAAGAGCAAACAAACTGCGAAGCTAGCAGAAGAGAAGAAATAACCAAGCTCATAATGGAACTGAAGGAGATAGAGACACACACCAAAAAAAAAAAACCCTTCACAAATTAATGAAATAGAAAACTATATAGACTAATAGAGAAGAAAAAGAAGAAAAATCAAATAGACACAATAAAAAACGATAAAGGGGTTATCATCACTGATGCCACAGAAATGCAAACAACCATCAGAGAATACTGTAAACAGCTATATACAAATAAACTAGAAAATCTAGAAGAAATAGATAAATTCCTGGACACACACACACCCTTCCCAAGATGGAACCAGAAAGAATTGGAATCCTTGAGTAGACCAATAACAAGTTTGAAAATTAAGGATGCAATAAATAGTCTACCAACCCACCCTCCCCCCCCAAAAAAAGGCCCAGGACCAGATAGATTTACAGCTGAATTCTCCCAGATGTACAAAGAGCAGCAGATACTTATACACTTTCTTCTGAAACTATTTCAGATGATTGAAGAGGAGGGATTTCTCCTTAACTCATTCTCTGAGCCCAGCATTATCCTGATACCAAAACCCTGGTAGAGATACAACAACAAAAAAGGAAACTTCAGGCCAATATCCCTGATGCATGTGGATGCAAAATTCTCAGTAAAATACTGGCAAACCAAATCTAGCAGCACATGAAAAAACTTATCAATAATGAAAAAGTTGGTTTCATGCCCTGGATGCAAGGGTGGTTCAACATATGCAAGTCAATAATTGTAATTCATCACATAGGCAGATCTAAAGACAAAAACCACAAAATTATCTCAAAAGATACAGAAAAGGCCTTTGATAAAATTCAACATTTATTTGTGTTAAAAAGTCTCAATAAACTAGGTATTGAAGGACCATACCTCAAAAGAATAAGAGCTATTTCTGACAAACCCACAGCCAATATCATACTGAATGGGAAAAACCTAAAAGCACTCCCCTTGAAAACTGACACCAGACAAGGATGCTGTCTCTCATGACTCCTATTCAATGTAGTATTGGAATTTCTGGCCAGGACAACCAGGCAAGAGAAGGAACTAAAGCACATTCAAATAGGAAGAGAGGAAGTCAAATTGTTTGCAGATAGCATAATCCTATATCTAGAAAACCCCATCTTCTCAGCCTAAAAGCTTCTTAAGCTGATAGGCAAATTCAGCAAAGTCTCCGGATATGAAATTAATGTGCAAAGGTCAAAAGCATTTATATACAGCAACAGCAGGCAAATAGAGATCCAAATCAAGAATGAACTCTTACTCACAATGCTACAAAGAGAATGATGTACCTAGGAAAACAGTTAACAAGGGAAGTGAAGGACCTTTTCTGGAAGAACTACAAATCACTGCTCAAGGAAATCAGAGATGACAGAAGCAGATGGAAAAACATTCCATGCTCATGGATTGGAATGATCAATATTGTGAAAATAGCCATATTGCTTAAAGTAGTTTATAGATTCAATGCTATTTCCATTAAACTACCATTGACATTCTTCATAGAATTAGAAGAAACTATTTAAAAATTCATATGGAACCAAAAAAGGCCTTGTATAGCCAAGACAATCGCAAGCAGAAAAAACAAAGCTGGAGGCATCAAACTATACTATAAGGCTACAGTAAACAAAACAGCATGGTATAGGTACAAAAACAGACACATCAACCAATGAAACTGAATAGAGAACTCAGAAATACAATCACACATCTTCAACTATCTGATCTTTGACAGACCTGATGAAAAGAAGCAATGAGGAAAGGATTCCCTATTTAATAAATGGTGCTGGGATAACTGGCTAGCCATATACAGAAGGTTGAAACAGGATCCCTTCCTTACACCTTGTGTAAAGATTAACTCAAGATGGATTAATGACTTAAATGTAAAACCCAAAGCTATAAAAATGCTAGAAGAAAAATCTAGGCAATATCATTTACGACAAAGGCATAGACAAAGATTTCACCATGAAATCACCAAAAGCAATTGCAACAAAAGAAAAAATTGACAAACGAGATCTAATTAAACTTAAGATCTCTGAACAGCAAAAAAAGAAAAAAAACCATAATCAGCAAACAGGCAATTTACAAAGTGGAAGAAAATCTTTGCTATTTATTCATCTGACAAAGGTCTAATATCCTGAAATTACAAGGAACTTAAGTACATTTACAAGAAAAAAACCAAACCACCCCATAAAAAGTGGGCAAAGGATATGATTAGACACTTCTCTAAAGAAGACATTCATGCAGCCAAAAAACATATGAGAAAAGGCTGAGGCTGGATGCAGTGGCTCACACCTGAAATCCCACGAATTTGGGATACTGAGTTGGGCAGAACATGAGGTCAGGAGTTGGAGACCAGCCTAGCCAATATAGTGAAACCCCATCTTTATGAAAAAGACATAAATTAACCAGGTGTGGTAGCATGTGCCTGTAGTCCCAGCTACTTGGGAGGCTGAGGCAGGAGAATCACTTGAACCCAGGAGGTGGAGGTTGCAGTGAGCTGAGATTGCCCCACTGTACTCCAGCCTGGTGACAGAGTGAGACTCCATTTTAAAAAAAAAAAAGAAAAAATCTGAAACATCACTGATTATTAGAGAAATGAAAATCAAAACCAGAATGAGATACCATCCATGCCAGTCTGAATGATGATTAAAAAGTCAAGACACAACAGATTTTGGTAAGGTTGCACAGAAATAGGAATGCTTTTACACCATTAGTGGGAATATAAATCAGCTCAACCATTGTGGAATACAGTGTGGCAATTCCTCAAAGATCTGGAACAAGAATACCTTTGATCCAGCAATCCCATTACTGGGTGTATACTCAAATGTATATAAATCATTATGTTACAAAGATACAAATATGGGCATGTTCATTGCAGCACTATTCCCAATAGCAAAGACATGGAATTACCACAAACGCCTATCAATGATAAACTGGGTAAAGAAAATGTAGCAATTTTTCATCATGGAATACTATGCAGCCATAAAAAGGAATTAGATCATGTCTTTGCAGAGACATGGATGGTGCTGGAAGTCATTATCCTCAGAAAATTAACACAGAAACAGAAACCAAACACCACATGCTCTCACCTATAAGTGGGAGTTGATCAATGAGAACATATGGACACAAGGAAGGAAACAACATACACTAGGTCCTGTTGGGTGATGGTGTTGGGGAAGGGAGAGCATTAGGAAAAATAGCTAATGCATGCTGGGCTTAATACCTAGGTGATGGGTTGATAGGTGTAGCAAACCACCATGGTGCACATTTACTATGTAACAAACCTCCATATCCTGCACATGTACCCTGGAACTTAAAATAAAATTTTATTAGATTGTTAATTAGAAATCTTTTTAACTTTCTGAAATAGGCATTTAACACTTTCAACTTTCCTCTTAAAATTGCTTTAGCTGTGTCCCAGAGATTCTGGTATATTCTGGTTTTTTTCATGAATTTCAAAGAACTTTTTCATTTCTGCCTTAATTTTATTATTTACCCAAAAGTAATTCAGGAACAGATTGTTGAATTTCCATGTAATTGTATGGTTTTGAGAGATCTTCTTTGTATTGATTTGTATTTTGATTACCCTGTAGTCCCAGAGTGTTGTTGATTTCAGGATTTTTGAATTTGTTGAGAATTGCTTTATGGTGGAGCATAGGGTCAATTTTAGAGTATATGCCATGTGCAGATGAGAAGAGCGCATATTCTGTTGTTGTTCAGTGGAGTGTTCTGTAGATTTCTGTTAGGTCTATTTGAATAAGTGTTGAGTTTAGGTACCAGATGTCTTTATTAGTTTTCTGCTTAGACAATCTGTCTAACACAGTCAGTAGGGTGTTGAAGTCTCCCAGTATTACTGTCTGTTTATCTAAATCTCTTCATAGGTCTCTCAGAACTACTTTTATGAATCTGGGTGCCCTTCTTTGGTTTTGGGTTTTTCTTTTTTGGACCATTGTTGCTTTCAAGTTTTTTTTTTTTTCTTGAAATAAGAATAGCAACTCCTGTTCTTATTTGTTTTCTGTTTGCTTGATAGATTTTATTTTCCATCCCTTTACTTGGAGTCCTTGCATGTAAGATGGTCATCTTGAAGACAGCATACAGTTGGGTCTTGCTGCTTTATCCAACTTGCCATTCTGTGTTTTTTAAGTGGGGAATTTAGCCCATTTATGTTCAAGGTTAATACTGATATGTGCAGTTTTGATCTGTCATTATGTTGTTAACTAGCTGTTATGTAGACTTGATCGTGTAGTTGCTTTGTAGTGTCAATTGTTTATGTAGTTAAGTGTGTTTCTGTAGTTGTCATTAATAGTCTTGAGAACCTCTTGTAAGGCAGGTATGATGGTAATAAATTTCCTTAGCATTTGCTTATATGGACAAAATTTTAGTCCTTCTTTGCTTATGTTGCTTAGTTTGGCTGGATATAAAATTCTTGGTTGAAATTTCTTTTCTTCAAAGGTGCTGAATATAAATCCCCAATCTATTCTGGCTTGTAGGATTCCTGCTGAAAAGTTCTGCTATTAGCTTTACTGGATTCCCTTTGTGTGTGACCTGCCCCTTCCTTTTAGTTGCTTTTAATATATATTTTTTCTTGTTGACCTTGGAGAATCTGATGATTATGTGTCTTGCAGATGGTCATCTTATATAGTATCTTACAGGGGTTCTGTACATTTCCTAAATTTGAATGCTATTTTTTTTCCTTTCTTTTTGTATTATACTTTAGGTTCTGGGGTACATATGCAGATCATGCAGGATTGTTGCATAGGTATATACATGGCATGGTGGTTTGCTGCATCCATCCCCTGTCACCTATATCTGGCATTTCTACCCATGTTATCCTTCCCCAACCTCTCTCCCACCCGCTGTCCCCCCTAGCTGCACCCCAACAGATTCCAGTGTGTGATGCTCCCCTCCCTGTGCCCATGTGTTCTCACTGATCAACACTCGCCTATGAGTGAGAACCTGTGG
>CAUYLG010073174.1:0-16651 GCA_963573385.1 Cacajao melanocephalus
ATGATCTGCACATGTACCCCAGAACCTAAAGTACAATAAAAAATAAAAAAAATAAAAAACAATACCCATCTCTATCTTCCGTTAATATAAAAAGGTTAGAGTACATTATTGGAGTCAGTTCATATTGCTTAAATAAATTAAGGTATTTTCAATTAAAAAATATATATCATACAGAGGTTTTTCACTGCCCTAAAAATCTCTGTTCCATCTATTCAACCCCTGCCTCCAAGCCCTGGCAATTACTGATCTTTTTGTTGTCTCCATGATTTTGTCTTTTCCAGTGTATCATATAGTTGAAATTAGAAATCATACAGTATGCAGCCTTTGCAGATTGGCTTTCTCATTTGGTAATATGCACTTAGGGTTTCTCCATGTCTTTTTACTGCTTGATATTTCATCTCTTTTTATCACTGAATGAGATTCTGTTGTCTGGTTATACCACAGTTGATTTATCCATTTACCTACTGAAGGACATCTTGGTTGCTTCCAAGTTTTGGTGATTGTAAATAAAGCTGTTGTAAAATAAATCCGTGTACAGGTCTTTGTGTAGATATAAGTTTCAGCTCCTTTGGGTAAATACCAAGGAGCTGATTGCTGGATTGCATGATAAGAGTATGTTTAGTTTTGTATGAAACTGCCAAACTATCTTCCAAGGTGGCTGTACCATTTTGCAATCCCACCAGCAGTGAATGAGATTGCCTGTTGCTCTACATCATGACCAGCATTTGGTGTCATCTAGGTTTTCTCCTGTTATCTGCTAGGAGTTTTATAGTTTTGTGCTTTACATTTAGATTTATGATCAATCTTGAGTTAATTTTTATGAAGGGTGTAAAGTCTGTGTCTAAATTCATTTTTATGCATGTGGATGTTGAGATGGTTCAGCACCATTTGTTGAAAAGAGCATTTTTGCTCCATTGTTTTGCCTTTGCTCCTTTGTCAAAGATCAGTTTATTATACTTATGTGGGTCTATTTTTGGCCTCTCTATTTTGTTCCATTGATCTATTTGTCTATTTTTTTTTTGCCAGTATTAAACTGTCTTGATTAGTATATCTGTAGTAACCTGAAGTCAGGTAATGTCAGTCCTCCAACTTTGTTCTTCAAAATTATGTTGACTATTATGGGCCTTTTGCCTCTCCTATAAATGTTAGTCATTTTGTTGATATGCATAAAATGACTTGCTGAGACTTTGAGTGGGATTACATTGAATCCATAGATGAAGTTGGGTAGAACTGATATCTTAGAAATATTGAGTCTTGGCCAGGTGTGGTGGCTCAAGCTTGTAATCCCAGAACTTTGGGAGGCTGAGGCAGGTGGATCACCTGAGGTCAGGAGTTCGAGACCAGCCTGGCCAACATGGTGAAACCCCATGTGTACTAAAAATACAAAATTAGCCAGGCATGGTGGCACATGCCTATAGTCCTAGCTATTCGTGAGGCTGAGGCATGAGAATTGCTTGAAACTGGAGGCGGAGGTTGCAGTGAGCTGAGATCGCACCATTGCAAAACTCCAGCCTGGGCAAAAAAAAAAAAAAAGTGAACCTCTGTCTTAAAATAGGAAGATCTCTCCATTTATTTAGTTCTTTGATTTTGTTTTATAGAGTTTTATAATGTTTCTTATATAGCGCTTGTACATATTTTGTTATATTTATACCTAAATATTTTATTTTATATTTCAAATTCCACTTGTTCATTGCTGGTATATAGGGAAGTGATAGACTTTTGTCTCTTAACCTTATATCTCACAATCTTGCTAAAATCACTTAACTGTTTTTTTAAAGAAACACTACAGATACACTTAAAAGCCTTTTTTACCATGTGTGTTCATCCATAAACAATATAAAGTATTGTTTTGTATATTTAAAAATATATCCTTAAATTTTATCTTTTTCATATATCCTTTTGAAACTTACTTCTATTACCACCATTTGGTTTTCAAGATTTATTTATGTTTGTGTACATGTTTCTTGTTCATTTTAACTGCTGTATGGTGTTCCATTGTGTTTAGACTCCACCTATTTTGTATTCCAGTGGAATTTATCCATTCCTGAATTGATAGATATTTGCATTGTATATAGGTTTTCTGGATATTATGACCAAAGCTGCAGTGAACTTTCTTGTGCATTCCCCTGTGCCACTTTGTGAGAATGTGTCTAAATTATAATGTTCATTTTCCTGATTACCATATAGAATTTGAGATCCTCTGTAATATCTGTTTGGTATTTGGGTTTCCTTTTCTGAATGGTTATATTCTTTGCCTCTTTTCCTATTAGAATTTTAAGAATTATTTGTAGAAATTCTTTGCATCTTCTAGATATAAAACCATTACTAGTTATATGCACTGCAAGAATTCTTATAAATTCAGGCAGTCCTGTCCTGGTTCTTCAGTTTATTCCAGGGGCCAATTTGCTGGAGTTAAGTCAGCTTCTGTTTTTACTCCTGGGCTCCCTTTATTCTTACTTAACATTTTTGAGTTATGCTACTAAGGCAGACAATCCCTTCAACTGTCCATCAAAATGAATTTGCTTTGTCAGTTATGGTTCATTTTTTGTTCAATAAGGCAATATAGAATAGTGGTTAAGGGTTGGGGCTATAGAGTCTTTACTGCTTGCTTTTGAATCTTAGCTCAATGACTTATTGTGTGATGTTGGCAAATTACTCTTTTGTGCTTGGCTTTATCTATAAAACCAATGAGGGTAGAAGAACTAGTATGATGATCATTTTGTATTTGAGGAAACTGAGTCAAAGGGAGATTAGGTCAGAAACATGAGCAAGTAGAAGAAACATGTGTGTCTCTCTTTTAACTTTTTGCTTTTGCTAGAGACATGAGTATAGAGAAATACTTATCTAATTAAAAAAATATAGTAGCAGAAGCAGTGATAAGTCCCTGACCCATGGCCTCAGTGTTGGGGGAAAACCATAGGAGCGGAGACTATAGAGAGCTAAAGTGCCCATGCCTCAGTCTATTTGCAGTGTGGAAAGCCATTTGTATCATTTTTCATTAAAATAAAGCAACAAAATCCCAAACCATGATTTTCATGACCTTAACTTGATGTTCTACAGAGTGGTAAATCTGTACTAAATACAGAGTTTAGATACTATCCCAGGCCAGAGAACTCACAGTTGAAATAGGCCAATCATAAAGAGAACACTGTGGGCCACACTTAAGGGATCAGTCTGGTGGACAACTTGATTTTCACTGACAATGGAAGGAAGAAGAAACTCAAAAAACAAACAATTCAAGTAGCAGAGACATTTTCTAGGAGCAGGAGAATATGTATGATTTGGCTTCTGTATCTTCTATTTTTTATTATAAAAGGAAATCTGCTATAGCAAAAAGTCAAGCAGTACAGGAAGGTATAAAGTAAAAATTAAAACATAAAGTTTTCCAATCGTATATACCCAAATTGAAAGGAGAGACTCAAAAAGTTATTTATACACTCGTGTTCATAGCAACATTATTCACAATAGGTAAAAGATGGAAATAACCTAAATATTCATTCATGGATTAGTGGATAAACAAAATATGCATACAAAAATATATATGATGGAATACTATTCAGCCTTAGTAAGCAAGGAAATTCTGATACATGCTATGACATGGATGCACCTTGAAGACATTATGCTAAGGGAGTGAGCCAGACCTACGAGGGGAGATATTGTATGATTCTACTTATATGAGGTTCTTAGAGTAGACAAATCCGCAGAGGCAGAAAGTAGAATAGTGATTACTAGGCACCGGGAGGAGTTATTGTTTATTGGGTACAGGGTTTCAGTTTGGGATGATGAAAAAGTTCTGAAGGTGAATAATGGCAATGGCTGTACAACACAAAAGTACTTAACACCTCTGAATTGTACACTTAAAAATGGGTAAAATGGTAAGTTACATGCATATATATTTTACCACAATAAAAAAGTCAACACCAGCCTACCAATTTTAGTTGGCACTATAAACAACTTCTTTTATAGCCATCAGGATAGGGCTATGCAAATACAAGCATAGATATGTGAGTATAAGCATACTCTCAATGCTCATTCTTTGGAGCACTCATTTAGGTGCTGAGTATTTCCCAGTGAACAAAACTGGCAAGGTTTCTGCCATCATGGAGCTTTTAAAAATGTTGTTTTATGCAAATAGATTATGATATGCATACTGTTTTATAACTCATTTTCCCCCTTAATGAATATCTTTGGACATGTTTCCACATTAGCTCTTACATAGATCTAACAACTTAATGGCTTCATAGTATGCCCTTGTGTGGGTGTGCTATCATTTGTGGCTGCATTTTTCATTGAATGGAGGAGGGGAGACAGAGGTACAGAGCTTGCTGTGGTTTGCTGATGTTGTAAATTAAATTTTTATTAGGAAAATAGTATGGCCTTGTTATACAAAGTCAGTGCAAAAAAAGTAAAAGTGAGAAAAAAAACCCCAGACCTCAAGTTACACAGAGGTAAGAGCTGGGTTGAGCTGTATTATGTATTCTGTCTAGATCCTATTACTGTAAAAGTCAGGTGATTTCTTAGTTATCATTTGTATAGTGTCCCATAGTCAATGAGATCACATCAAGGAGATTGCTTTAAAAACCATTATGCTAGAAATATTACTTTGGAGTTCTTTGGTTGCAAGCAATGGAAGTCATCTCAGGTTCTGTTAAACAAACAAAAACGGGCTTCCATGAAAGGATTCTAGGTAGCAAATGAAGAAATACTTAAACAGCTGGGCTCTGGAAAGACAGAAACAGGGTGGCTTTAGGAGTCTCAATGTCATTGCTTATCCCTTTCATTTTCTATGTCTGCTTAAGATTTAATTCCTGGGAGATGAATGGCCTAGAGAACATATGACTATTGCTGGTGAAGCAGAGAGAGTCCTGGATTTTTGTGCTCCATGTGAATTTTATGCAGTTGGTGGGGGCGTAGTTTTGGAAAGGATGGGATTTGAGGCTGGCAAAACCAACTGTCAGCCTTGCAATGTCAGCTGTTTTCACCATAGATTCTTACTCTCTTCTTAAGGAGGAGACGACCGCCGGGTTCTGCTATGGCACATGGAACAAGCCATCCACTCCAGAGTCAAGCCCATACAGCTGAAAGGAGAGCACCATTCCAACATTTTTTGCCTGGCTTTCAACAGTGGGAACACTAAAGTGTTCTCTGGAGGTAAAAAGGGAGATTCTACCTTGGGACCTTCACTGTGGTTGGGATTTTAGAGAAGAGTGTGAAAATAACTCCTATTTTTCACCGAGCTGTGGAATTACTGGTTTCTCATAGCTTGTCTTTTCTGCTTGTCTTTTCAATACAGCAGTATTACATATTAGGATAGTATGTGTCTTTTTTTCTCTTCTCTTTTTTTTTCTTTTCTTTACCTGTCTTTTTCTTTCTTTCTCTTTGGCAGAAAATTTTTCACACTGCGGTCTGGTACACAGAAACACACACAGACACACACACACACACACACACACAAAACAATACTTAACCTTCCCATATGTGGCACACTCTGATTTTGCTTTTTATTCTATTAGATTTCATTTTTAAATATTATGCTGGCCATAATTCAAATGGATGTCATGACCCGTGGATGGCTCCTGTTGGAAAAGTGTTGTGTTAGGGTACAATTGGAATGGCTGGTGCTCACACCAACCTCTTGGTGATGGCTTCCATCAACCATACTCCTTCTGACCACCACATTTCTAGTTCTGACCTCTTCTGAGCTGCAGATTTTCCCACTGGATATCTACCTGTGTTCCAAAAGCAACTTAAATACAGTAGATCTAAAACCAAGATCATTAGTCCTTTCTTGAGCGAAAATTTCTTCTTGTCTGCTGGATTTCCCTTCTCAGTTATTATCATTCACCCAATTATATAAGCTATTAGGTTTAACGTTAAGAAATTGCTGACATTGAACCATTTTCAACTTAAAAAAGTGGCAGTTTCACATGGTTCATTCTACCCATGATCTTGGAGTTATCCTCAAACCTGCCTTTCTTACATTTACACATCTAGTCAGTCACCAGGTCCTGTCAGGTCTATCTCAAAAGCCTCTCAGATTCATCCTTTAGTTTGGCCTGGAGTTTTGCAATGGCCTTCTGTGATTTCTGTTACCACTGTCTAAACCTTCCATGAATTAATTGCATACACAAGTTTAATTTTAAAAATAAAGACTGGACCATGTGAACCGTTGACCCTACAGTGCCTGAAGAATAAAGTCTAAACCCCAATCTGTCTGTCTGGCCTTACCTCCTTTCCCTGAGTTATACGCTCTAGCCCACCAAACTGTTTGCTATTTTAAGAATGTACTGCATGGTACTGTTTTGCTTTTGTGCCTTTTGTTCATGCTGTTCTTCACCTTAATTGTCCAGTCCTCACCAATTCCCCTAAGCCTTTCATTGGTAAGACTTTTGAGTTACTTGAGTTTCTCTTCAAATGTCTCCATCTCCATGTTACTTTCACCCTGCTTATGAAGGAAATAATTGAACCATAGCTAGATCATATTGCTACAAGGCAAACCCTCTTATTGCTATTAGTTGTTCGTGCAATTGGACTGTGAGTTCTCAAGGACGGAGTAGAATCATTCTTTTTGTATACCCAGGACCTAGCACTGTGCCTGATACCTAGAAGGCATTAGTATGGGTTTACTGATTTCATTGGTTTGCACCCACAATTTACAGCCAGGCCTTTGTTTAAGATGGCCTGAGCCATATCTTTACTGCTACTTTTGCGTTCTATTTAAGGGACTATTGGTTGTACATTTTAGCATAGAGTGGGACATTTTTTATGTTTTGTCTTTTCATATTCAGGTTTTAATTTTTCTGCTATATAAACAATTTGAAGGCAGACTACACATATCATGAATAATTTATATCCTTTGATAGAATAAGGAGAAATACAAGATTAAAACTTTCCCATCATTTAGAATCACCATCATCAAATTTTAATGCTATAAAAGATGATGAGGCTGGGCAGGGTGGCTCACACTTGTAATAATCTCAGCATTTTGAGAGGTCAAGGCAGGAGGATCGCTTGAGCCCAGGAGATTGAGACCAGTGTGAGGAACATAGTTAGAACCCCATAGTTAGACCCAACATGTTAGATCTCTTCCAAAAAAATTTTTTTTAATTAGCCATAGTGATACATGCCTGTAGTTTCAGCTACTAAGGAGGCTAATGTGGGAAGATTGCTTGAACCCAGGAGGTCGAGGCTGTGAACCATGATTGCACCACTGCACTCCAGCCTGGGCAACAGAGCAAGATCTTGTCTTAAAAGAAAGAAAGAAAAAATTTTAAAAGACCATGAGGATAGAAATATTAGCAAACATTTAATTAGGGCTTATTAGTGCTCAGCCCTATTCTGAATGCTTTTACAGATGCACTCTTATGCTCACAATTACCCTATGAAATTATTATCCCTATTCTGTAGGTAAAAAGTTGAGTCATAGAAATGTTAATGATTTTATTGTACTTCTCATAATTAATGAATATTTTGCTGAAAAAGTAAAAGACAAGGTAGTGAATTGATTTGCTCATGATCATTTACTGTTTTCCTTGATGGGCCACAGTTTTGTTTTGTGTTGTTTCCCCCCAGTTTTTTTTTTTTTTTTGAGACAGTCTCTCTCTGTTGCCCAGGCTGGAGTGCGATCATAGCTCACTGCAGCCTTGAGCTCCTGGCCTTAAGTGATTCTCTCACCTCAGCCTCCCAACTAGCTGGGACTTCAAGGGTGTGCCACCACCTGGCTAATTTTTTAATTTTTATTTTTGTAGAGATGGGGTCTAACTATATTGCCCAGGCTGTAGCCACAGTTTGTTGTTGTTGTTGTTTTTACATCATCCACTGGATAATACATGTTGGGAACTGTTCCTATGTTATACTTGGTTGGTATTATTTTAAAAAAAATTATCTGTAAGAATGTACTATTTTTCTTAAATTACTTCTATAAATCTTTTTTCTAGTTAACACTTCTAATTTGTATTAGCATTGGCTTTATTCATATTTTTTCCTGGAAAAATATGAATAAACTTAATAATACTCAATTGTAATGTGGACAGGGACCACCTTGCAGGAATGATCAAATGTCTGCTTTTTTCTTTTGCAGGAAACGATGAGCAAGTTATCCTCCATGATGTTGAAAGGTAAATAGATTGGTGGTATGTGAAGGTGACTGACTTTGTTTTTCATATGAAGATGCAAATATCTCTTTAGATGAAAATCATTTTTGTTTTTTGAAGCAAACAGCATGAAACCAGCTGTTCTTTTCTAAAAAAGATTCCTATAATAGTTTGAAATAAAGTTTTGATTTAAAAAGGAAAAAGGGATTTGAAAGTTGATATGAAAGTATACTTTAAATTTTCATTAAAAGGAGAGTTTAGAAGAGAAGGAAGCATATTTAAGAACAGTAACAGCTAATATTGATGGAGTTCTTACTTTGTGCCAGGCACCATTCTAAATGCTTTGTACATATTAATTCATTTAATCCTCACGCTCATTTTCTAAGGAGATACTATTGTGATCTCCATTATAGATGAGGAGATAGAGGCACAGACACGTTAGATAATGGAAGGTCAAGTGGTGCTAAAACCTGAACTTAGGCTGTCTGGCCTCAGAGCCATGCTCCTCATCACCATGCCAGACTGCTAGGAGACCCCTCTTTCACCCTGTTGGCATCCGACTTGGCTGCTTTAAAGCTTTTCCTTACTTTTTGAAAATCAAGTACAACCCCCAAATCTGTACACAAGCAGATGCATTCTGTAATAAATGAAAACACAAAACTCAGCTATTGAGTCACTTTTAAATATGCTTATTTAGCACAAAAATTATAAAATCTCTAAAAAGACTCCATAGTAGTACCTTTTTTTAAACCTGAAAGTTGACTACCTACCTTTTAGGAAATATGATATTTTTGGGGGTTCAGCTAGATTGACTTTCTGGAAGTGGAAAGATGGCACCCTCAGTACCGAAGGGCTGGGACTCTGCACTATGTTTGTGTGTATGTGTGTGCCTCTGTCTTGCTCTCTATCTCCCAGCAGTGAGACATTGGACGTGTTCGCTCATGAAGATGCAGTATATGGCTTGTCTGTGAGCCCAGTGAATGACAACATTTTTGCCAGTTCCTCAGATGATGGCCGGGTTCTCATTTGGGACATCCGGGAATCTCCCCATGGAGGTAGGGTCACTGTGCAAAAGGCTATTGGACTGTGTTGAACAGTTTGATGTCAGATTCATTACAGATTCAATTTATGACCTAAGTATCTGTGTGCAAGTGATGTCAAGGGAAAGGAAATGTGAAACTCTCACATGGAGGCATAAGAGGTCTTTGGAGGTCTTATCCTACACCTAAGTACTCAGGAGTGAGGCACCTTCACCAGTCCTTCTCCACCCTCCTGTGACTCTCCACAAACCCTTGTACCTTGGTGTTTAGTGCCCCAAGGAGCAGAAGTTGTGGTGCTAACATGTAATTCTTGATTATTTACAGAAAATGGGGGTGTTACGCACTTTCCTGCATCCTAGTTTCAGGTGTGTTATTTTGTTGAAAGAACCACAGAAACTCAAATTACCTATGTATACATCTTAAAATGATGGCAGATAAACTCTGCTTAAAGGAGATTGTCTGTATGAGTGCCTCCTCTGAATGTGCCCTTTGACTCTCTAATGTGTAAAATGAAGAAGTTGTTTTGTTGACTTTCTCTGAAGTTCTTCAAGAAATGCATCTTCTCAGCTGATTTCCTACAGAGAGATTTCTGTAATTCTACCTGTCTTCAAAAGGCCCCTTCCTCTAGTACCAGCCTTAGTGCCCCTGCCATACCCACCCTGGCCTTTAGTGCAGATTGTAATGATCACACCTGTGTACATAAATTTACTGTCCTGCCTGCTTTGTCTGGCAGGATCTGGGTCTTTTAATTTTTTTTTATTAGTTTCATATATGATAAAGATCACAAATTAGTGCAGAAAAGAAGTAATACACAATAAACAATGCTGTGATAAATGTGCACTATATCTGTATCTCATAAATAGATTTCAGATGAATAATAGTTATATTTAGAAATCAAACTTGATAATGCCTATAGAATATATAAAGAATTATATGTTAAAAATGTGCCATGGAAAAAAGTTACAAAAGTAATGTTAAAAGTCTTGGAAGAGTTTTTGAAGTTCTTTATTATTATTATTATTATTATTATTATTATAATACTTTTAAGTTCTGGGGTATATGTGCAGAACATGCAGGTTTGTTACATAGGTGTACAAGTACCATGGTGGTTTGCTACATCCATCCCCCTGTCATCTACATTAGGTATTTCTCCTAATGTTATCCCTCCCCAATCCCCCTACCCCCTGCTAACCCTCCCCTAGTCCCCCCACCCCCCAACAGGCTCCGTTGTGTGATATTCCCCTCCCTGTGTCCATATGTTCTCGTTGTTCAACACCCACTTATGAGTGAAAACATGTGGTGTTTGATTTTCTGTTCTTGTGTCAATTTGCTGAAAATGAGGGTTTCCAGTTTCATCCATGTCCTTGTAAAGGACATGAACTCATCCTTTTTAATGGCTACATAGTATTCCATGGTGTATATGTGCCACATTTTCTTTATCCGGTCTATCATCGATGGGCATTTGGGTTGGTTCCAGGTCTTTGCTATTGTAAACAGTGCCGCTAAACATTTTACATTCTCAGTTGTGCTCATTATTGAGGTTCAGGCTATAAGAGAAGCTTGTTTTTAGGGTTAGGCAGGTAAGGTAGCAGGAAGTAGCAGCTGTGGTCGAGTCACTGTGGTCTTGGTTGGTGAAATTCTCCTTTGTCTGAACTGCCTGATGGTGGAGATGACTGAGTGCTTTACCTGCTCAGAGGCCTGTGAATTGCTGTGTATGGAAGACAGACTGAGAAGTGCTTTCTTTGTATTACTCTAACAGGTTCCATAGGAGTATATCCTGCTAGGTAACTAAGTGGTTTCTTCCTTACTTGGAACCTGCTGATTTTTGTAAAATGGTGCAGAGTTTCTAGGTGAAGTTGATTGCATACTGGCTGGATGTTAGGGAGCATTGTGAACCAGAAGGGGAAAACTACACCATTGTTTCACCATATCTTGATTTTTTCATTGTTTTATTTTCATCAAATCTGTGTGCAGTTTTAAAACTTTTAATTTCTAAAACTAATACAATTGTATTAAAAGCATAATAATCCTACCAGTAATTGGTTGTCAGTTTTTTCAGCTCATGTGGAATTCAGTTTTACTTACTGTAAAATGGCTTATTTTCCCATTTTTAGTGAACATTTCTGTTTTGTCTCAGGATCTGATAGCTGCTATATATATATTTCTGGGTGTTAGAGCTTAAAATTTGGCTAAATGTGTTCACATTGCTATGTATAGGATTCATAGAGACCTTGTGAGTAGGGGTGACTGGTGGGATTATGTGCTGTTTTGGGGCTCCAGGCCATTGGAGTGGTTATTAAAGAGTGCTCCTACCTGCATTCACATTCCTGCTTATCTGCCTGCCAGTGACCTAAAGGTACCTGTAATGAACTGATTATAAGTTTTCTTTCCACAGAGCCCTTCTGCCTGGCAAACTATCCGTCAGCTTTTCACAGTGTCATGTTTAACCCTGTGGAGCCCAGGTTGTTGGCCACAGCCAATTCAAAGGAAGGAGTGGGACTCTGGGACATTCGAAAACCTCAGAGGTGAGTCCCCTTTATTCACACAGTGTTAAAACCTTCCCCTACCTAATTTCTCAGGTAATGTGACCAGCCAGTAAGTGTTGTGAAGACCTCTTTGGCAGTTATCTCTGCTGGGCATTTCTTAAGATGTATAGTGTCTCTAAGGCAGGAGAGCTTGTTTTTAAGGAATAGACAGTGAGAAATCCACACTCCTTGCAGAGGAGGCATCATAAATAGTAATGTGGACTTTAGACAGGGTCAATTCTAGGCAATTATCTGAAATAGTCAGAGCATCCCTTTAGTATTGCCTTCTCTTTTCAGGCCCAGTGTTCCCAGATGCATAGGAGCTCTTGGGCTGGGGTGGGTGTAGGGGAGGAAGTGGAGGTGGAGATTTGCCACTTGTTGCTGCTGAGCCAGGGGTTCTTAAGCCTGAGTAGGAAGGACATCCCTAAGAGGGCTTCAAAAAATACTGAACTGCAAAAAACATGAAAATTATATATTGTGTATTCAAATAAGTGCATTTTCTGTTTATCAAAAGGACTAGTGACTTTTGTAGTGACAACAACAAAAGGTTAAGAGCCATTGCCCCATGGTGTTCAGGACCTCATGTGTTTTTTTACCATGGCACTATGAAGAGAGCATACCTAAGACAATCCTGAATGATGGTATAAATCACTAATGGGGGAATCTCAGGCATCATTAAAGGATGTGGGAATGTGGGTGGGTAGCAGGCTCTTTTATGCTCCTTAAGTCCCATGAGGGAGGGACTACTTTTTATGGTACCTGTACATAAAACTGGTCATGTTTATTTAAAAACCTCTGTGCATTGCCAGCTAGCTCTTCTGGAAATTCTGCATGGAGGTAATTTCCCATTTTGTAAAGCAATGTTGCAGAAGAATATCATGCAAACTAAGTGATGTTATAATTTATTTCATGGGCCTCAGATGAAAGAAGTAGTTAAGTACAGAAGATTATCTTCCTTGATGATTTTTACTCCTAGCTAATTCTCTCCATGGGGCAGTAAGAGATGGTTGGAACTATTGTAGCAGATCCGTGTAGCCTAGAGGGGTGTCCCTGGCATTGAACAGGGTTCCCTCAGTTTCCTCAGGGCAGCAGGGATTTCTCCTGCCCCCACCGTTGCATAGGCACCTGGCTCTTGCTTTTATAGTCTATTGAAATGTGTGTAGTGGCAGGACCCCTGATGTGCCTTTGCACTGTGTACTTTAGGAGGCTTGCTGTCTGCCGAGAAGACAATTGTGTTCAGCTGCAGTGTTCTTTGCCACTTCAGGCTCTTTAGGAACAACTATTCTGCCTCATCCATATTACAAAAGGCAGGATTTGGATTAACTGCACCAGCCTTCCCCCAACCCATTATCTCCCCTACTTATAATTGCAATGAATAGCTGGCAACTGGAGTGGGGCACTGAGCTATTCATCTCCAGTGGAAAGCTTGAGTAATTCATGGTGTCTGCAGTGTCTTGAGAGAGGAGGGGAGTGTGGGTATTTTATTTCTCCCAATTATCTCCCAGTCTCTTCCACCGGTTTCTTACTGTGTACTATATGAGCCCTCCTCTCCTTTCCACTTGTCTTCTCACTAATAAGCATAGTTTCTTTCTTTTAAAAATAATTATAAGTGATGATTATTATTTTATTTTTACAGTAACATTTATTGGTTTTGGGGTTTTTATGCAGAAAAATGTAATGGAAACAAAAAAGAAAAAAATTACATCTCTGTTACTTGTATGTCTTTTAAAATGTGTGTCCATCAGTACAGTTCTACTCCTTTCCAGTGTGTGTAGTCACTCCAGAGGTAACTACAGTGAACAGTGTCTTATCTTTCCAGAACTTCACGTAATGTGCATACTACTACTGTGTATATGAATCCTTTAAAAAAACTGAGACAGGGAAGCATATAGTAATACTATTTTTTTTAATTAGTTATATGTTTTGGAGCTTTTTTCATACCAACGTTTACAGACCTTGCCCCTTCTTTTAATGACTATACAGCATTCAATTTATGTGATGTACCCAACAACCAGGACTTCTTGTCTCCAGTTTCTGGTCATTATAAACAATGTTGCATTGAAACTGATTGTACATCTGTCTTGGCCTACTTTTGCAAAAATGTCTGTACAAGATTGCTGCATCAAAGGGTGTATATTTTTAAATATTTGATAAAAACTGTCAAATTGTTTGACTCCCACCACCAAAGGTTGCAATGACTTACAAATCTACCAACTGTGTATGAGATTGCATGTGTCTCCAGACCTTCACCAACACTTGAACTATTGCTAGTATTATGGGGGGAAAATGATACCTTGTTTTGAGTTCTTCTTCAATTACGGGTAAGGTTTTATAGTTTCTGAGTCCTTTAGACTTTCTGTCCCTGAAAGTTACCCCTTTTTCACTGTCTTATGGCCTAGAACCTGTTCAAACATCTTACCTTTTATAACCCTGGAAATCTGCATATACTATTTATTTTGCTGCAACACTTTAGAACAGAGGTTGTAAACTAGTTGCCCGTAGGCCAAATTCAACTCACAGAGATATTTTGGTCTACCTGATATACTAAAGTTAGAAAAGTTACAAAGTAAAATTGCAGTTTCTTACATCTCTTGAAAAAGTCAAAAGATCTGATATTATTGGACCTTTATTCTCATATGGCAATAGTCAGCCAAAGTCTTTATGGTGTGTTAAGGGTCTCACCACTTCTTGATGTTTTAATGCAGGTGTATCCCTCATTTACATTACTTGCCTGGTCCTATAGACACTGGAGTTGGAAAGTTCTGCTTTAGGGATTTTAGTGGTGGTGAGTGGGCACCAGGGAGGAGAGACTTGAGTGTAGGTGACTGGATAAGAGAAAATTTCACACGTACAAGTGTACATTGCATGTTCTGACAAGGTTTCATTTATTTCATTTAGATGATTTCTGCTGTTTTTTTTCACAACAAACCTCCTTTCTCACTGCCAATATCCCAGTTAAATCTTGGGCTGTTGCAGTGGCCTCTGAACAGTTTTCAGAACTAAGATCCTTTAATGTCTAGAGAATTCAGGAAAAGCAAAGTTTCCCTTGCTCTCACTCTACTGTCCCACCCTTTTCATTGCCTGTTTTAGCTGTCTGCTTGCTCACCACCTCTCTCCTTTCTAATCTCTTTAGTTTCTGTCAGGAACTGTTAGTTCTGTGACAGATAACAGCGTCTTGCTTTGACAAGGATAATAAAGAGAGTGTTTTTTTCCCACTCAATAATAAAACGGGGGCAAGCCAAGAATCCGTATAGAGACTTACCTTATAAGATGGTGCTTTCATGTGTTGTGTAAATGATGCATCTGAAAATGGGCAATGAGTGCAACTTCCTACTGTCAGGGGAAACTGCTCTTAGGTCCTCTCTGGCTTTGGGGACCTCTCAGTTAAATGTCTGTTTCTGGGGGCCTGTGCCAATCTTACTTCCGTAAGAGACCAGATTAAATGAAACTCTTTGCCTCCTGAACAAGCCAGACAGTCTCTGCCATATTGCAATTGGGGGTTGCTCATACCATTATGGGAAAATAAAGCCCAGGGCTTAATGTCAAAGGCTGGAAAAGGCACTCATGTTCTGATGTTTGTTGAAACTTTAGCAAATGAGGCTGTCCTGAATTTAGCCTCCTTCCTTTCAGAATGCAAGACCATCAGGGTAGACAAAGATTTCTTAAATTTCTTAAACAAAACCTCAGAAGCACTAGACATCAAAGAAAAAATGGACAAATTGGATTTCATTAGAATTAAGAACTTTTTTTCAGCAGACACCACTGTTTTTTTTGAGACAGGGTCTTGGTCTGTTGCCTAGGCTGGAGTGCAGTGGCATGATCATGGCTCACTGCAGCCTTGACCTCCAAGGCTCAAGCAGTCCTCCCACTTCAGCCTCCCAACTACCTGGGACCACAGGCTCATGCTATCATGCCTGGCTAATATTTAAATTTTTTTTGGTAGAGACAGGGTCTCTTTGTGTTACCCAGGCTGGTCTCAAACTCCTGTGGGCTCAAGCAATCCTCCTGCCTCATCCTACCGAATTGCCAGGATTACAGGTGTGAGTCACCATGCCTGGCCAAGACACCATTAAGTAAGAGAAAAGGCCTGGGCCCAGTGGCTCATGCATGTAATCCCAGCACTTTGGGAGGCCAAGGTGTGTGGATCACGAGATCAGGAGTTCAAGACCAGCCTGGCCAACATGGTGAAACCCCATCTCTACTAAAAAAAATAAAAATAAAAAATAAAATACAAAAGTTAATGGGGCGTGCTGTTGCGCGCCTGTAATCCCAGCTACTTGGGAGGCTGAGGCAGGAGAATAGCTTGAACCTGGGAGGCAGAGGTTGCAGTGAGCCAAGATTGCACCACTGCACTCCAGCCTGGGACATAGCAAGACTCTGTCTCAAAAAAAAAAAAAAAATGTAAGTGAAAAGATGAGTCAAGAACAGATCTGGAAAAAAAATGCAGAATACATGTATTGAGTAAGAAGTACTATCCAGAATTTATCAAAAAGGACAAATCAGTAAGTAAAAAACAACAAAAAAAATCAATTTAAAAAATGAGCAAAAATGTTGAACAGGTACTTTACCAAAGAAAATATCCGAATACCCAATAAGCATTTGAAAGGTACTGAACTTTATCATTCATGAGAGCAATGCAAATTAAAACCACAATGAGTGCCGGTATTCACCTAGAGTATTTAAAATTAAAAAGACTTACGGTACCAGGTGTTAACAAGGGTGTGGACCAATTGAAAAATGCACATACATTTTAGGTGAGTATAAATTGGTACAATCAGTAGGGAAACCTATTTGTCGGTCTCTACTAAGGCTAAACACCATAACTCCATGACCTAGCAATCTCACTCTTAAATATATCTAAGAGAAGTGAGTGCATACTTCTACCAGAGACATGTACAAGAACGTTTATGGATGCGTTATTTATAATAGCCAAAAGATGGAAACAACCTAAATATCCATCAAAGGAAAATGGAAAATGGATAAACTGTGGAAT